>CM017197.1:5216564-5394064 GCA_004837865.1 Musa balbisiana | reverse complement strand
AATAAGTTAATGTGCTGAATAAATTGACAATAACTACTCCTCTTACTTCCACCATGATTGTTCCAATGTCTTGAGGTATTTCAACTGTCATGTCAATCAACAAAAATCACAAATAATGGCAGTGCAACATACCATCGCTATATCTACTACTGTGGATCTCATTAAAGAGAATCCTCATCTCAATCAACTCTGTATTCAAGTCCATATTCCAAGGTAGTCCATCTCCAGCCACAAATTCTAAATCCATGCTAGTGAACAAAGCAAATGTAAGTTCTGGCAACATTACTTTCCCTTCTTTTCTCTCTCTCTTTTATCTTTCCCTGCCACTACCTTCCCTCACCGTCACCTTTGCAGCTATCCGCCAAAAACTCTAAACCTGGATGCCTTTAATGAATGGAGCATTAGAAATGTGGAAGAAAGAGAAAAACAACCATGTCTTCCATGCAAGACTCAGTATTACTAAGTGCTCTCAAATTGAGAACCATCAGGATATTGGAGAATCTAATGTCAACTTTCTCCTTAAATTCCTTCTTTCCTCAAATAGTTTTCTCAAATCAACATTCACAATATTCCCATCAGTATAAACCTTTTATGACGATAAGAATGCATTCCACTGCAAACAGGCTGCTATAGCAAAATGTATTTCCACACACAAAAGCACAACCAATAAAAAAAAAAACTGCATCATGGTAGCGAGTCTTGACTCAACTCAATACTGCTTCAATATTCCTTCATGATATTCTTCCCCTTCAATTCTCTTTCTAAATTTATATTTGTGATAAACTTTGTGAAGTTGTTGGGACCACTTAAACCTATATGGCGGCAGTACAAATCCATAATCAACAAGTTCATTTTTAATTCAATAGAGAGAGCACCTATCATAACCTTACAAATTAAACCAGAATCAACAAAAATATCCTTATGACTAGATCTATGCAGAATGTGAACCCAACAAGAAATGAATACAACAAACATGAGGAACACAAGAGAAATGCAATCAAATACGAACTCTAAGCACTTCTAATATTTGATTTCCATAATGGCATCTTCTAATATGTGATTCTCATAATGGCATAAGATGGGTGAATGGATCACTTGCATTTATCATCGTCAGGTAAAAAGCATTAACCTATTTCATGTTTCTCACTACTCACAACTTCGACTATGACATGACGATCACAACGCTTAACTTCTCCATACCACATCACAGAATGACGTCACAATGGTGAAAGCAGACAACAGAGTAACAAATTGTGTTAAACCATATCCATTACAAATACAAAAATATTTTGGAGTCTTAATAAAGACTTCACCAGAATAAAGTGCATAAATGATAAGCAGAATAGATATTCTTGTGAAATATGATTTAAAGGTTATTTCGTGTAGAAACTCATGAAGGCTGTTGGCTCATCATCACTTGTTTGTTGTGCCAAGCAACAACTTCCTTGTATGCCATATTTCCTCCAAAAATATCCAGAGCACTGCCAACTGTGACATCAACTTGTTCCTTGCCTGCTGTTTTTATCTTCTCTAGGTCTGCCATTGTTGTGACCCCACCAGCATAAGTAACTGGAATCTAAGAATATAATAATACTTCCAATTAGGAGCAAGAATATCTACAGATTGTGATTCTTTATTAAGGATGGCCAATTGATAACAATCAACCAAACACCATTGCAACCATGCAGAATCTCTCTCATGCATATTGTTTGGGTATCAAGATACCAGATTTCTAAACAATACCAAGGAGGAATCCTGTCATATGTAATTATAACAGAAACAGTGCAACCAGTAACTAATCGTAAGAAACATAGTAATTCCACAATGCAGAAATTCCATTTCTACAAAGGAACACCATCACACTATTTTGGCTACAAAAGAACAAAATATTGATAAATCAAATAAAACATAAATTAAGAAAATGAGTGTTCTATTCAAAGAATGATGAAATATCAAACAGCAAGGGAAATTCTTGACTAAACCTAATTGATAATTAGCATGTCAGGAGAAGTGTTGTCAGAAAACGAGTAACATACAGGTGAATAACAACCGAGTAACATCACAAGTTCCTCATCAATTCCTAGCCTGCCATAACACAAAAGGATAAGTCAGATTATACAACAAATTATATATTTCTCAACTCTTCACACCCACAATTACCTAAGTTTCAAATAGCATCAATACACCTGCAATAAGGTTAATTTTAAAAGTCAAGAAACACAATAAACATAAACTTAATAACCATGAGAATTGGAAGGATAAAGTCACCACTTTATTGGATGATCTGCATGCTCCACAGTCGTTATTAAACTAATAAATTATCTGCAGTTAACCAACGCCAACTAACAATTACGAGATCTTTTGAAATATTGATAGTTGCTATTTGTTAACAATGTAATCAAACAGTAAATTGGAGAGAAGACGAAATGCACCAAGCGTAAAAACATAATCCATCAAGAAAATTTGATGGTCATCATAGGGAAAGAGGCTCAAATGGTAAAATCAGATATGAGAGACAGCAAAAACATAAAGGGCTTTGACAAGCATGGCATCATATTAAAGGTTAAAGACTGACATTCAATACAGACAGATAAAAGCTTCATAAAACTTGCCAGAAAAAAAATGGTCCAAATGTGGTGTAGAAACATAATCCCCATGCAAAAGGAGCAGTTAGTGGTTCAAGTAAGGCACATGTTATCAAGTAGTTTAAATTTTAACCCACAATGCCAAGCCGAATCACTATATAATAGGAGTAACCAGAAACCCACAGTTTATTAAAACAAGTTACTATAAAAATCAGACACGCAAGTAACTTCAGGTTATCAAAAAGGAAAATGAGAACCAGAGAGGCTACCTTTTCCCCTCAACATCAACCCCATGAATCAAAAATTCATCTGAATATTTGGCAAGGAACTCCAAAGTTTCCTTGTCAAGAATAACATCACTGAACTTCTGCCATCTGTCAGTAACAATGGCATACTTCCCATCCTGTGGGAGAGCAAAGGTCAAGAACAAAAGAGATGAGAAATGAAATAATTCCTCCTGAAAATAACCAATTTAACAAGTTAACAACAAGTCAAATATAACACCAAAAATAATGTCATATTATACAACACCAAAACAGAAAAAAAAAAATTCAACAAGCATTGGTTTTTGACATTGAAGGACAGGAAGGAAGTGATCAAATTGGTATGTTTACTTAAGGGAAAAAAGTATTGAAATTTATATTTACAGCAAATGTGCCTAAGGCAGGCCGAGTTAAGATTAGCATGCTTGGAGTACGTGGAACAACATACATGGACACCTTAAGGCTTAGATTAAATTGATGCCATGTCCTGTTAAAGGATAATTAACAATAAAACAGCAATGAAATTTGTGCAGATATATGACAGGAACAGTTAAGACTAGCATGCTTTCCTTCAAGGTGGATACAGACACTTGCAAAGTAATCCTTAGAAAATGACAACATCTGATTTAAAATTCAAGAGTTTAAATTGATCATTGTAGACTACAAAGACACATGAAAAAGGAAAAAGATCAAGGTAAAAAAGGAAAATTGTATCAACAATATTGTTTGCACCAGTGATCCTACAAGATTTGGTAATTATTAATATGAAAAACATTAAAGCAATATATGCAATAAAAGGAATTGCAAAATGTCAGAAGGGCCAAAACATAGTTCAAATTTGACATAATAGAAAGCATGATCAGATCTAACCAGAAGGAATGGAGGAGAAAGAAAGGGATGTGTGGACTCAAAACCAAGAAATTTCATCATTTTGCAACGAAGTAACTGGTTCTGTAACCAATTGTAAAACATAGAGAAACATAGAAACCTTATCAGACAGCAAGTTTCACAACCTACAATACAGTCACATCTCCAAAATCAGAACTTTACTGTAGACATCATCAATTGCATACAAGTCCATGCTACAATTACTAGCAAAGAAATAGTATACCTTCTTTCTGCAGCTAAGATCCAACACAAGTCTATTCTTGCCAATCATATTGACAAGATGTTTAAGTCGCTCAGGGTCCATCTTCCCATCGCTGAAAATATACTGCGAGAGAGTAACAAGTATTGGTGGTTTAGACCCAACAAATGGGAATGAATCAGTACACAATTTTCAACAGACAAAGTGCCTGCATAACTGCAGCTGAATTCTTAAGATTTTGAAGGATCAGGAAATTGAGGTTGTCCCCCAACTTTGCCACCTATAGTTTCAGCTCCTAATTATTTTTATATGTTTATAAAAGTGAGAAAGTAGCTCTTGGTATCAGAATTTAACATATATAAGCATATAATAGAACTAGTAATCAAAATATGATGTAATCAACAAAAGACTTAAAATCAATAAGAAATTTCTGTTATATATTTTGTATATAAATAAAGTATTATCTAAAATAAAGTTTTCAGTTCTTTTTACTATTTATACTGTGTATATATGTCAAGAGAAAGAATAAAAGACATTCTACACCAAGGAGGTGTGTCCATGTCCAAATGCACAAGGGGACTCTTGACAAGAGCCGTATCCCTTCTGGTATGTTGAATTGATAGGTATAAATAAATCATTGGACTATCAATGTGTTCAATAAAAAAGGATGAATCAATAGAGTTCTCTTAACATTCTTTCTTTTCCCCGATAATCATCTTTTGATCTGGGAGTTGGTTTAGGCTTGTGAATAAGATTGGATTGCAAACATTCGCACTGCAAACATTGTACATGCAAGTAAATGAATACATACCGAGTTAACAATCACATGACTTGCCCCTTCTTCAAGATAATTCATGGCATTATCTGCATTGATCCCACCTCCAACTTGCATACCACCTATAGTTACAATTCAACAAAGCAAGAAAACATTAAAGTAGAAACTTGAATTCGAAAAAAAGAAGAACTACAAAGAGAAAGGAAAAGACATGACTTGAATGATAATGCGTCAAATCTTTATGTCGACCCACATAAGTCTCCAATTTGGCAAGATGGACATTGATGAAATGAACGTGGAAGGAACTGAGAAAAGTAAAATTCATAAATTTGAAGAAGACAAGTTATTAAAGAAAAATTATGCACTTATACCATGTTAATGAACCGTGACAATGTGAACATACAACAAAATGCACATTTACACACGAAGGATAAGATACCTATGGATGATCACGAAGTTACCAGGGTAAGCACGAAGGGCCTCGAAGGCCGCAGATTGGCTTGCGGCGTCGGCACCAAGCATTATGACATGGCCCACCCTTGAGCCCGTCCTTCTTGTACAGATTCGCAAACTCTGCCGGCGACTTATCCGACTCGAAGTTGGTCACCATGTCCGACGCGCCGCCGTCTGTCGAATCACGAAGCGTGGATCCCACGATTTGTTTCACTTTACTCTACCACTTTGGATCTCGTTCTACTCAGCGGTGCCAAGAGAACCCGAGGAGAAAGCAAGAGAAGAATACGCAGTACCTTGTGGATGTCGATGCAGGGGCGGAACCGGACGGTACAGCCGATCGGGCGAGGCTTGCTGTGCTTCCTCCCCATCCTCCAATGGCTCGCGGGGTGGGAAGAGGACAACGGGTTGCGAAGAGGGATCGGTGTGGAAGGAGACGACCGGAGACTAGGGAGCGTGCGAGTAGTCAGTGGCATCCCTTCGGGTGGAGCTGCGATGAGGAGAGAGGAGATGGTGGCGGACGCGGGCGGCGTAGCGGCCGAAGTGTGGGGGTGTGGGCGGCGATACCAGCGATACCACTGAACAGTGTGATCAAGTGGAAGAGATCATATGCAAGGGGATACAAGTTTGATCAAGACTGTTCATTTCTAGAATAACGGTCGGATGCTCATCCTCAACTCGGTACAAGTATGATCCACTTCCGTGGCTCTTTGAGACGCGTGCACGGTATAGATTGATGCCTCAAGATTCGTCTCGTGAAATGTGTTGTGCTTTAATTAACAATATATTAATGTATGGTCAAATTTAACTAAAATATATGTTAAGCATAATCAACTTTAATCAAGAATTTTACTACATTTTTCAAGTCATAAATATTAATTAAGATATATTAATTCGGACAATAGAAATATTTTTTTCACTTGGCAATTAATAATTTCATATTTAAAGTGCGAATGATAAGGATGAATTAAAATTATATTTTTGGAATTTTTTTTCAGTAACACTTCAAATTAAAAAAAATCTCATATAACATATTTTTATCGTGTAAAAATATCATTTTCATCTCGTATCATAGAAAACTTTTGTATATAAGTTTGGCTTAGTCTTATCTCCTCTTATGTAAAGTTATCTTATTTGTTAATCCTCATTATGATAGGTATTATCCCTCATATGAGATAGGAAGAAGACTTGAGGGTCGTGAATTTTATTGGACTTGAGATGCTATTTTTTTTCTCTATAGATTTTATATATTTTTATTATTAATGATCATGATTTGCAATGAACCTACTTCGAGACTAAAGATAAAAACCATGAAAACACAATCATTTGGAGTCTATAATAATAATAATAATAATAATAAAGAGTAGTGGTATGATGATCATTCTTAAAAAATATATATATTTATATATATAATTTTTAAAACATAGAGCGTACGTACTATGAGACATTTAATTTTTAAAACATAGAGCGTATATATATTTATATATATATAATTTTAAATAGTCAAAATTCGTCCCCAAAATAAATATTATATTATTTAGCAAGTGTGTTTTTTCGAAAAAGATAAAATTATATAAATATTTTATAGATCATTTTATCTATTTTAATGTACATAATTTATTCCTGTAATTTTGTATTTCTTGTGCATAGCGAAGGTTAAACACGCTGCATATAGGAATTAGGGTTTTGCTTCGGGTGCTGTCTTTTCTCCTACAATGGCGGCTGCGACTCTCCGCTCCGTTCTCCGCCGCAATAGCCTCCTGCCCTTGTTCGAAACCTGCCACCTTCGAGATCTCCTCTTCTTCTCCTCCTCTGTCGGCGCTGCCGCCGCCGCCTACGGCGGCACCATGTCTCCAGATTCCCCACTTCATGGTGGAATACCTCGTGAACTCCTGCGGGTTCTCCCCCTCCGAGGCAGCCAAGTTCTCTAAACCCTTGCGCACCTCCGATCCACCGAGAAACCCGACGCCGTCCTTAACTTCATGAGATCTCACGGCTTCGACGGCGCCGGTATCAGGAAGGTGATATCTTTGAAACCAAATTACCTATGCGTGAACGTGGAGAAGAACTTGGCCCCGAAGTTTCAGTTCTTACGCGACTGGGGCCTATCGGAGTCGGATATCGTCGATGCCATCCTGAAGAGCGATGGCATCCTCCGCCTCGACGTTCACCGTTCCTTCGTCCCCAAATTCGAGATGTGGGAAAGTCTCTTGGGATCGAGAGAGCTTGTTCTCAAGCATCTCAAGAAGAGAGGACGGTTTTTCTTCTCCAGCGTTGAGAAGACATTGCATCCTAACCTAAAGTTCTTGAGGGATGAGTGCGCCATTCCCGAGAAAGGGTCTCTCTCGTCTGAGATGTTACCCACAATTCATCACACAGAAACCAGAGTCACTCCGAAGTTTGGTGGCTAGAGCCGATGAGCTGGGGATGCCACGGCAATCTCGGATGTTCATGTAGAGCGTATATATATTTATATATATATATATATATATATATATATATATATATATATATATATATATATATATATATATATATATATATATATATATATATATATATATATATATATATATATATATATATATATATATATATATATATATATATATATATATATATATATATATATATATATATATATATATATATATATATATATATATATATATATATATATATATATATATATATATATATATATATATATATATATATATATATATATATATATATATATATATATATATATATATATATATATATATATATATATATATATATATATATATATATATATATATATATATATATATATATATATATATATATATATATATATATATATATATATATATATATATATATATATATATATATATATATATATATATATATATATATATATATATATATATATATATATATATATATATATATATATATATATATATATATATATATATATATATATATATATATATATATATATATATATATATATATATATATATATATATATATATATATATATATATATATATATATATATATATATATATATATATATATATATATATATATATATATATATATATATATATATATATATATATATATATATATATATATATATATATATATATATATATATATATATATATATATATATATATATATATATATATATATATATATATATATATATATATATATATATATATATATATATATATATATATATATATATATATATATATATATATATATATATATATATATATATATATATATATATATATATATATATATATATATATATATATATATATATATATATATATATATATATATATATATATATATATATATATATATATATATATATATATATATATATATATATATATATATATATATATATATATATATATATATATATATATATATATATATATATATATATATATATATATATATATATATATATATATATATATATATATATATATATATATATATATATATATATATATATATATATATATATATATATATATATATATATATATATATATATATATATATATATATATATATATATATATATATATATATATATATATATATATATATATATATATATATATATATATATATATATATATATATATATATATATATATATATATATATATATATATATATATATATATATATATATATATATATATATATATATATATATATATATATATATATATATATATATATATATATATATATATATATATATATATATATATATATATATATATATATATATATATATATATATATATATATATATATATATATATATATATATATATATATATATATATATATATATATATATATATATATATATATATATATATATATATATATATATATATATATATATATATATATATATATATATATATATATATATATATATATATATATATATATATATATATATATATATATATATATATATATATATATATATATATATATATATATATATATATATATATATATATATATATATATATATATATATATATATATATATATATATATATATATATATATATATATATATATATATATATATATATATATATATATATATATATATATATATATATATATATATATATATATATATATATATATATATATATATATATATATATATATATATATATATATATATATATATATATATATATATATATATATATATATATATATATATATATATATATATATATATATATATATATATATATATATATATATATATATATATATATATATATATATATATATATATATATATATATATATATATATATATATATATATATATATATATATATATATATATATATATATATATATATATATATATATATATATATATATATATATATATATATATATATATATATATATATATATATATATATATATATATATATATATATATATATATATATATATATATATATATATATATATATATATATATATATATATATATATATATATATATATATATATATATATATATATATATATATATTCTCCAGAGGGTAAGCAAAGAAAGGTTCGAGGCCAAGGTCGAGCTCATGAGTAGGTTCGGGTGGTCGGGTCGGAGTTTTCTTCTCATTCAGGAAAGCACCCACCTTTTAGGCTCTCCGTCGATATGATGCGCAGAAAAATGGAATGTTTAATCAATGTAGTCGGGTACAGCCCTTCCATCATCGCCTCCCAACCATCTATCTTGCTATATAGTCTGCAAAGAGGGTAATTCCTCGGTTTCGTGTGACGGAAACGTTGAAATTGAAAGGATTGTGGACTGGACAATGCATGTTTACATCGATTCTCGTATTCTCAGATACCAAATTCATGGAGAAGTTTGTTCTCCCTCACAAAGAAAATGTTCCTGAGCTGCTTGATATTTGAGAGTTGCTGGCACCTGTAAAGGAAATGATGATACCTTGCATTTGGCATCGGAGGATGAGGAATGGCTTAATTTATTATCTAATTGTGATGACGAAGGTAGATTATTCCCCGTAATTTACCGCATCAACAAACTCTTGCATGCCTCCATATGATTCTGCTCGTCCCACCCTTTGTGATTCCAGCAGCAGATCTCTTCATTCATTCTTGGATTTGGTGGATGCAACTTCTCATCATCATAGCTGAAGCTCCCGCTCCACTTGAAAGCTTTCGAAGGCTGCACAACTAAATTTCTCCAACATCTGAATCGAACTAATTCCCTTGAGTTCGTCGATTCGCTGGTTCCTTAAGAATATTTTGGATGTCATTTTATTTCTTATTTCAAGTCTTTATGTTGTCGATGTGGTCCATGTTTCCCGCATCATGAACCGCGTGGCCCATTGGCTAGTCAATCTCGGAAGGGCTGTAAATTCTCTATGTTTTTTTGGGTCTTGTAATGATAGATCAGTCTAGCTCAGTATCTAATCCACTTTAATCTTTATTGAAATTTCTCCTTTTTCGGTTAAAAAAAAAACTCTAATATGCAAACTAACATGTAAGATCAGAACGTTTATAAGTGACAATTAAATGTGTATTGCAAGATCCTGTAATTGGCTTTAGTTCTTGTTGTAGAGTTTATGATCATTTACATCACCAGTATTTCAGATTTATGCACACCATCTTGACCCGTTCTCAACCAGTATTTTTCTGGCTATCCGTGCCATTTTGCATGTATTCAGTATCTCATTTCAGATAGGATCATTAGATCATCACTCATCTCTATCAATGCGTGAATTGTGTTTTGAATTTTGGTATCAGTTGTTCCATCTTTATTCTTTGGTTATTTATTATTTATTTTTTATGTCAACACAAGTCTCAATTTTGGTCAGACTAGACATTAATGAAATGAATATATGGAAGGAACTGAGAAAAGTAGAATTCATAAATTTAAATAAGATAAGTAATAATTTAAATAAGACAAGTAATCAAAGCAAAATTATGCACTTATATATCATTTTAATGAACGAATGCAACGAATGCAACGTGAACATACAACAACATGCACAGTTTCAAACAAGGATTGGGTATTTATGGATGATCACGAAATAAACAAGGATTGGGTATTTATGGATGATCACGAAATTAGCATGTATAGATTGATGTCTTCTGGCCTACTATAATTAACAAGTGTTATTTTACAGATATAGTATATTGATGTACAGTCAATTTTAATTAAACATCATATAATCCATCATCAACTTCAATCGAGCGTTTTTTTTTTTTTTTTTCCGAGTCATAAATACTATTCAAGGCATATTAATTTAAACAAAAGAAATCAAGTTTTGAAGGATCATATTTTTTTTTCAAATCTGGTGCAACAATAAATTATTTTTGGATCAAATAAATGATTAATTGTATATATTATAAAGATATAAAATCATATAATTATTTTATAGATCATTTATATCCATAATTTTGATATAAATAATTTATTACAATAATTTTTATTCCTCGTGCATAGCGAAAGATCATTGTTGGAATTATGATGCCCTTGTGGATGCTCTCCTTTATCCTCAATAATCACAATGCTTAGCTCCTCCTTTTATGGTGATAATCTCTTGTCATTGTTTAAAGTGTATTCGAGGTCTTCTTTCTTTTATTTATCATCAATTGATGAAGATCATGTTTAGATCAAATTAGTTAACAAGAAAACAACGATTAAGTTTTCCTTAATTGTATGTATTGTATCATATCTGATCATATGAATTGAGTTATGTTGAATCATATGAGTCGGATTGAATTGGATTATACTTAATCAAATGGACTGGGTCATACTTAGTCATATGAGTTAGGTTGGACTTGACTACATAGGTTGGTTTGATCAGTCCACTTACATTGAATCCTCAATTTAACTTATATTATTAAATTATATTTTAATATTTTTAAAAATATGTTATATAATAATTAACCTTAAATTCATTCTATTTCATGAATTAACTAATTTTGATTCATAATTTTAAATTAAAAGTAATTAAATTATATAAATTCATTGCATAATTTTTTAGACATAAATATGTCTAATTAAATAAATTAAAATTATTATTAAATTAACTAATTATTTTAACATCATAATTCAATAATAATTATTTATTAATCATAATATTTAAAATTAGAAGATTATTTTGCAACATATTAATTAAAAATTCTACTATTAAATATTTTAAAATATAAATAAAATTGGTAATAAAAAAAAAAGAGAATCTTACTCGTCCACGCAATCCTATCATCAAAAAAATTCTTTTGAGGAGAAGATGAACCCTTCTCAAAGATAAATATGTTTTATTTTACTTCATATAAAAAAAATAGATTGTAATATTTATTCTATATTGTTCACACACAAAAAATAAAATTTAAAATATTTGCTTTCTAAGAATTATATCACTCATTAGGAAATAAATTAATTAATAATTTAATAAATTGATAAAAAAAAACTTTTATTTATTCACATAATTAATAATAATAATTTTAATTAGTTTAAAGTATAATAAATAAATTAATTATAATAATACATGATTTATAATAATTAATTTATGTTAAGAAAAAAAACTATGATTACAAAAACCATGACTTTATTGGATGATTTGCATAATTATTAAACTACCAAGATCACCTAACAATACAAGTTCTTTTGAATATTGATAGTTGCAATTTTTCCCTATATAATCGAATAGGGAAGACGAAATCCAGGATAAGCTATTGAGTTCTTGCTAAAGAGTTGAGCTGAGCTGAAGCATTACGAGAAAAAAAAGATTCAAAAGTAGTGTCGAAATGGTTACTAGTTCTAATTTTAATTAGAAACAAATATAATAGCCACGCAAAAATGATTATGGGTTCAAGTAAAAGACATATGTAATTAAGTAATTTAACTTTTAATCCACAACGCCAAACTGAATCACTACATAATAAGAGTCGCTAGAAACCCACAGTTATTAAAATAAGTTGCTATAAAAATAAATATTAGACAGGAAGTGACTTCAGCTTATCAAAAGAAAAATGAAAATGAGAAGTCGAGAGGTCATCTTTTCCCCTCGACATCAACTTCATACGTGACAGGCAACTCCAAGATATCCTTATCTAAGAATAACATCACTGCGATCGACAAAAGTAATGTCATATTCGATAACAATAAAACAAATAATTCAATAAGACTTGCTTTTATATATATATATATATATATATATATATATATATATATATATATATATATATATATATATATATATATATATATATATATATATATATATATATATATATATATATATATATATATATATATATATATATATATATATATATATATATATATATATATATATATATATATATATATATATATATATATATATATATATATATATATATATATATATATATATATATATATATATATATATATATATATATATATATATATATATATATATATATATATATATATATATATATATATATATATATATATATATATATATATATATATATATATATATATATATATATATATATATATATATATATATATATATATATATATATATATATATATATATATATATATATATATATATATATATATATATATATATATATATATATATATATATATATATATATATATATATATATATATATATATATATATATATATATATATATATATATATATATATATATATATATATATATATATATATATATATATATATATATATATATATATATATATATATATATATATATATATATATATATATATATATATATATATATATATATATATATATATATATATATATATATATATATATATATATATATATATATATATATATATATATATATATATATATATATATATATATATATATATATATATATATATATATATATATATATATATATATATATATATATATATATATATATATATATATATATATATATATATATATATATATATATATATATATATATATATATATATATATATATATATATATATATATATATATATATATATATATATATATATATATATATATATATATATATATATATATATATATATATATATATATATATATATATATATATATATATATATATATATATATATATATATATATATATATATATATATATATATATATATATATATATATATATATATATATATATATATATATATATATATATATATATATATATATATATATATATATATATATATATATATATATATATATATATATATATATATATATATATATATATATATATATATATATATATATATATATATATATATATATATATATATATATATATATATATATATATATATATATATATATATATATATATATATATATATATATATATATATATATATATATATATATATATATATATATATATATATATATATATATATATATATATATATATATATATATATATATATATATATATATATATATATATATATATATATATATATATTAGAAATTGAATATTACAACTTGTATGTTATAAGATAAAATTTTTTAAAATTATTGTAGTTTGAATAATTATAATATATTAAATCCAAAATTAAATTTTAAATATTTGGATGAATATAATAAAATTTTAGAAACTATATATAGCATGAATAATAATAATAATAATAATAATAATAATAATAATAATAATAATAATAATAATAATAATAATAATAATAATAATAATAATAATAATAATAATAATAATAATAATAATAATAATAATAATAATAATAATAATAATAATAATAATAATAATAATAATAATAATAATAATAATAATAATAATAATAATAATAATAATAATAATAATAATAATAATAATAATAATAATAATAATAATAATAATAATAATAATAATAATAATAATAATAATAATAATAATAATAATAATAATAATAATAATAATAATAATAATAATAATAATAATAATAATAATAATAATAATAATAATAATAATAATAATAATAATAATAATAATAATAATAATAATAATAATAATAATAATAATAATAATAATAATAATAATAATAATAATAATAATAATAATAATAATAATAATAATAATAATAATAATAATAATAATAATAATAATAATAATAATAATAATAATAATAATAATAATAATAATAATAATAATAATAATAATAATAATAATAATAATAATAATAATAATAATAATAATAATAATAATAATAATAATAATAATAATAATAATAATAATAATAATAATAATAATAATAATAATAATAATAATAATAATAATAATAATAATAATAATAATAATAATAATAATAATAATAATAATAATAATAATAATAATAATAATAATAATAATAATAATAATAATAATAATAATAATAATAATAATAATAATAATAATAATAATAATAATAATAATAATAATAATAATAATAATAATAATAATAATAATAATAATAATAATAATAATAATAATAATAATAATAATAATAATAATAATAATAATAATAATAATAATAATAATAATAATAATAATAATAATAATAATAATAATAATAATAATAATAATAATAATAATAATAATAATAATAATAATAATAATAATAATAATAATAATAATAATAATAATAATAATAATAATAATAATAATAATAATAATAATAATAATAATAATAATAATAATAATAATAATAATAATAATAATAATAATAATAATAATAATAATAATAATAATAATAATAATAATAATAATAATAATAATAATAATAATAATAATAATAATAATAATAATAATAATAATAATAATAATAATAATAATAATAATAATAATAATAATAATAATAATAATAATAATAATAATAATAATAATAATAATAATAATAATAATAATAATAATAATAATAATAATAATAATAATAATAATAATAATAATAATAATAATAATAATAATAATAATAATAATAATAATAATAATAATAATAATAATAATAATAATAATAATAATAATAATAATAATAATAATAATAATAATAATAATAATAATAATAATAATAATAATAATAATAATAATAATAATAATAATAATAATAATAATAATAATAATAATAATAATAATAATAATAATAATAATAATAATAATAATAATAATAATAATAATAATAATAATAATAATAATAATAATAATAATAATAATAATAATAATAATAATAATAATAATAATAATAATAATAATAATAATAATAATAATAATAATAATAATAATAATAATAATAATAATAATAATAATAATAATAATAATAATAATAATAATAATAATAATAATAATAATAATAATAATAATAATAATAATAATAATAATAATAATAATAATAATAATAATAATAATAATAATAATAATAATAATAATAATAATAATAATAATAATAATAATAATAATAATAATAATAATAATAATAATAATAATAATAATAATAATAATAATAATAATAATAATAATAATAATAATAATAATAATAATAATAATAATAATAATAATAATAATAATAATAATAATAATAATAATAATAATAATAATAATAATAATAATAATAATAATAATAATAATAATAATAATAATAATAATAATAATAATAATAATAATAATAATAATAATAATAATAATAATAATAATAATAATAATAATAATAATAATAATAATAATAATAATAATAATAATAATAATAATAATAATAATAATAATAATAATAATTTAGTTCTAGCATTGGCCTTCGAGCGGATATCGTGTGATCCTGGAACCATATCCTCTGCCACAACGTCGTTCTTCGTCCCAAATTGAGATATGGAAGTTCTGGGATCAGAGAGCTGTTCTAAGCATTCAAGAAGCAGGGGTTTTTTTCTCAGTTGAGAAGCTGAAACCAAAGTCTGAGGATGAGTGCGGCATTCCTGACAAGAAAGGCTCTCTCTCGTCTTGAGAAGTCACCCACAATTAATCTCACAGAAACCAAAGTACTCCGAGCTTTGGCGGCGAGAGCCGAGGAGCTGGGGATGCCACGGCAATCTCGGATGTTCATGTGGACACTTGATGTTTTTCCACAACGTAAGCAAAGAAAGGTTCGAGGCCAAGGTCGAACTCATGAGGAGCTTCGGGTGGTCGGAGTCGGAGTTTTCTTCTGTAGTCAGGAAAGCACCCACCTTCTTATGCATCTCCCTCGATATGTTGCGCAGAAAAGTGGAATTTTTTATCAATATAGTCGGGTACACCCCTTCCTTCATCGCCTCCCATCCAAATCTCTTGCTATCAAGTCTGCAGAAGAGGGTAATTCCTCGGTTTCGTGTTTTGGAGATTTTGAATACGAAAGGCTTGAGGACTCGACGAGGCAAGTTTTCGTACTTTGTGAAATTATCAAATACAAAATTCATGGAGAAGTTTGTTCTACCCTACAAAGAAAAGGTTCCTGAGCTTCTTGATATTTTGAGAGCAGGTGAGTGTGAAGGGAAATGAGCCCTTTTATTTGGTATCAGAGGAGGATGAGAAGGGCTTAGCTGCTGGTCTAACTCACATTTGAATTTCTCATCAGGAGCTGAGCAGTGATTCGGCACCTTTTTCCTTGACAACAAGCTGTCTTACATCAACCACCAGCCTTGGCTACTGAGTTGCAGTCCAGTGAAAGAATTATTCCTTTGGTGTCATATGGTAGTAATGTTGTAATTGGAAGGTCTATGCAGTGCCCAACACAAAATGTCTTCCAGTTTTACTTATTGAGGTTCATGGAAAAGTCTGTTCTTTGTTGCAAAGCAGAAGTCCCTTGCCTGTTTGAAATCTCTGATCGATGAAGGTAGATTATTCCCCTAGTTTGAGTTTCTGGAAATAGAATGCAAATGGCTTCTCTAAAAGTCTATTGAGGTGTGAGATTCTTCTTATGTGACAAGCTAGTTTAGCATTGATTATAAACCAACTTTGTTTTGTCTTTACTAAATGTTTGCTCGAATCATTTTCTGATTGTGTTTGCCACAGTATTGTTGGTTTGTATGTGAACTGCAGGTTTTAGAAATTCTGCTTAGCAGTCCAACGGAGATTATTTTGGATCTTAGGAACATTTGGATTCTGTGCAAATTGATTCTGAACGGGTATTTGGATTCTGTCCAACTTAATTCTGGATCGGTTATTGGTTGTTGGGTGAGTGTGAAAGAGCCATGTTTCAGATTAAGTTATGCAGTATGACTTGCTCTGATGATTTTAGTGGCTGAAAAAAATTAAACGCCAAAGTGTTGTTTCTATAATTTGTTGTAGGTGAGTTTTCATGGATTTATGGATTTGGATGTCTTCAAGGAGTTGTTATCTTGTCAGTTGAGTTTCTATGCAAACTTGCTCGTGTGCTAATTGGAAGATTCCAGTTATGTATTGTGATATTTGCATGCAGGAGCCTCAATGGAATTTGCAAGACCAGTTGCTGTGTTGATCAGGATTACCAATGGTTTGGTACTCACCCATTTCTTTTGCATGTAAGAAGGTGTCACTTTGCTTGCAGGTTGAATGGACTTCAGAGAATCAGAACTTGTGTATGTTATACTGAAATGCCTTCAGCCTCATTGGAATTGTTGAGTATGCTATCCTGAAATGTCTTCAGCCTCACTGGAATTGTTGAGTTTGCTATCCTGAAATGTCTTCAGCCTCATTGGAATTGTTGCTCAGGCATTTCCTGCATCAACAAACTCTAACATGCAAACTAATTTATATGCCTAAAAATTTTAAAATTGACAAAAAAATGTGTATTTCAAATTTCTGTAATTGTCTTTAGGATTTGTTTTAGACTTAATGATCATTACATCATAAGGTTTTATGTCCTGCATTTAGTGCAGAAATGACTACTTATGATTGTGCAAACTATCCTGACCCATTCTCAGCTACTCTTGTTTCGGCCTCTCCATGCAATTGTGCATATTTTTAATATCACAATTCAAATAAGATCATAAGAATATCGATCATCTTTCTCATATGTAAAATGTTTTCGGAATCTTGATATCAGCTGTTCCCTCTTTTGCAGCGAATTTTGTGTAGCTGTGCATGAATTGTGGAACTGATAGAACTAACAAGTGCATGAAGAATATTGGAAGGTATGCAAAAACTGCTTTTCTAATTACATTCTTGTTCCTGCCAAGCTTGTTTGTAGTGCTATAGGGTATGCTATGAATCTTGTCTCTTGCAAGCAATCATTGGAAGTGATTCTTGGATTCTTGTTCATAGTTTTTGTTTTATTTTTGAGTGTGTTAGTTTATTTTATCTGTTGCGAGGTCAGTATAACAAGGTTTCAAAATCATTTGGTTATTATCTCAATTCTCAATGGGCATATCGAGACCCATAATCGGCCTAAATTGGGCTTTCCCATTGAGTAGACTTGCTCAATATTTTCTTACTTTTGTTTGTAAGGCCCAATTGAACCCATTACGGACCAGTAAGTAGCCCGTTTCTTGTTCGTACACTCAACCCTGTATCTTACTTTCTTTAAATGTTTGTTATAGATTGCTCCTCAGGCAATCAGGTAAGTGTGATTTCTGTGAATTCTTCATCAAGTCTGTTGCTTTTTCTTCTTTCTTCCAATTGTAAGTTGTCTGTTTTCATTACACAACTATGTGTAAGCATAATATATATTGAAAGTTAAATATATCTTGCAATGATTGTAAGAATTCTTCAATGTCATGGAGAGTATTCAAGCTGAAGTTTTTGCAGAATCGTTTAACTATTGATTGTTATTAGCATTAAATAAGAAGGACATTGCAATAGCATTCTTAGCTTAAGTTTTGATTTGCTAATTACCTTACTTTTCACTCAAGCATGATTGTGCCCTGCGAGATTTTTAATCAAAAGCTAAATGTTTCTCTCTGTTAGATTGGTAATTTTCAGGTGTTACTGTTATGTGTAGCAATATTATGCAATGGAAAGTAAACTTGTGCATTTTAATATTGTGTCACATCTTTGCAATGATCATAAACATTTTTCAAGTTTCTGGTGGTGCTAGTTTCTCCACTGTTGTTTAGAGTGGAGTTCTTAGCCTATGTTCTTCCAAGCATGTTTGCCTTGAGCTAAATGTAGTACCTGTGGGATTTACAATTGAAAGGTATACATTAAGATGAAGGCAACAGAGGTTCTTAATGGCTTACTGGGAATGGATGCTAAGATGTTACATAAATGTACTTAAATGCTTTGGGTCTCAATTGACATTACAAAAGGCTTGTTGTAAGTGCAATGCCTTCTGTGCCATGGTGCAGGTGGGAGCTAAACATAATGATAACATCTATATTAAGATAAAGTGGATGAGGCAAATGTGAATTTTGTTGGTGGATATTTCATGGTGGTCTAATCATAAGTGACAGAAGATTGGATGAAAGAAACAGATTAAGATTTGAGTCTTGAGTGATAAAAGGAATTAGTACATGAGTCCCTCTCATGGATTGAGTCAGATATGGAATTTATTTTGTGTCAAATCCTCATCATTATGCAGACTTTTTTTTTGTCATCAATGATGATTGTGGTTAACTATTTAACTTTATATGTGTAAAAGAATGCATATATATATATGCATTTATCTCTATATCCCTAGCTCCAAGATCAACTGGATTGTTGGATTAATAATAATAATAATAGTCTATAATAATAATTACAAAAGATTGGATTTTGGTGCTCCACCGTGAAGTTTTGCATCCATCTCAGATGGATTAATTGCCACTTAAAGGTCAGATTTGTGGACTTTAAAGTGCCCTACCTATCATTTAGGAAATAATTATTACATAAGGAATTAGGAGGCAGTCAACCTCAATCCTTCATGTTGAAGAACAGACCACTTCAAAATCATCAAGAAGCTTCATTGTGTTAGAAAAACTAAACTCTTCATACAAAGTCTAACGTGCAAATTAACATGTAAGCTCAAAAGGTTTAGAAGTGACAATTAAATGTGTATTGAGCATTTATCTCTATATCCCTAGCTCCAGATCAACTGGATTGTTGGATTAATAATAATAATAATAGTCTATAATAATAATACAAAAGATTGGATTTTGGTGCTCCACCGTGAAGTTTTGCATCCATCTCAGATGGATTAATTGCCACTTAAAGGTCAGATTTGTGGACTTTAAAAGTGCCCTACCTATCATTTAGGAAATAATTATTACATAAGGAATTAGGAGGCAGTCAACCTCAATCCTTTCATGTTGAAGAACAGACCACTTCAAAATCATCAAGAAGCTTCATGTGTTAGAAAAACTAAACTCTTCATACAAAGTCTAACGTGCAAATTAACATGTAAGCTCAAAAGGTTTAGAAGTGACAATTAAATGTGTATTTGAAGATTCGGTAATTGCCTTTAGCTCTTGTTGTATTGTTTATGATCATTTGCATCACTAGTATTTCAGATTTATGCACACTATCTTTGACCCATTATCAACTCGTTTTTTTTCTGCCTAGCCATGCCTTCGTGCAAGGCTTTATTATCATTTCAGATAGGATCATAAGATTATCAATCATCTTTATCAATGCGTGATATGCGTTTTATATTTTAATATCAGTTGTTCCGTCTTTATTCTTTATTCTTTATGTCTTGGATAATAATTTCCCAAATCTTTTTGTCAACACAAGTCTCAATTTTGGTCAGATAGACATTACTGAAATGAATATATGGATGGAACTGAGAAAAGTAGAATTCATAAATTTAAAAAAGACAAGAAATCAAAGCAAAATTATGCACTTATATATCATGTTAATGAACAATGCATCGTGAACATACAACAACATGCACATTTTCAAATAAGGATAGGGTATTTATGGATGATCACGAAGTTGAAATGTATAGATTGATGTCTTCAGATTGAAATGTGGCCTGCTCTAATTAACAAGTGTTATTTTACAGATATAGTATATTGATGTACGGTCAATTTTAATTAAATATCATATAATCCAAGATCAACTTCAATCGAGCATTTTTTTTTGAATTTTTACGAGTCATAAATGCTATTCAAGGCATATTAATTTAAACAAAAGAAATCAAATTTTGGATGATCATAATATTAGTTTTTTTTAATTATGGTGCAACAAAAATTATTTTTGGATCAAATAAACGAATAATTTTATATTTTTATAAAGATATAAAATCATATAAATATTTTGTAGATCACTTTATCCATATTTTTTATATAAATATTTTATTCCTATAATTTTAATCTCTAGTGCATAGCGAATGATAGTTGTTGGAACTATGATGCTCGGATCTCCATTATTCTCGAATGATAGTTGCAAAGCTTTACTTCATTTTTAGTCATGATAATTTCCTATTCTTGTTCGAAACCTATCGCTTTTGAGGTCTTTTTTTTTTTTTTTTTTTTTTTTACTTCATCACCAATAGATCATGTTTGTTCAAATTAGCTAAAATGAAAAGGATGATTGAGAATGAACTCAATGTTTAAGAAGAAGGTGAACTGTATCGTGTACAAGCAAAAGGATGACCTCAAATTGGTGGGTGAATCCATCATACGATCGAGATGGATGCACCTCTGCCAGGTGCATATCATGCTAGGGAGCATCCCCATCATCATCATACAATAGTACATCTGTTGACCTATGTATGAATATACAACATGAAAAGGGAAACTCTTTGCTAGCCTTCAACTCTTCTTCTTCCTCCCTTGAGAACCAACGGGGGATGCTGAGTAAGCTAATGGGTGATGTAGGAGGTCACATAAACAAGAGCAGGTAAGGAGATAGAGGAAGAATGATTCTGGAGGTCTTGGCAGTCAAGGACATGGTGCTATGATTGAATCTTCCGGCCATGAGAGCAACATATATAATTGTCTCTGTCACACTCTTTTCCTCGACGTATAATTCAGTCCTGCTTTGGCTCAATGCAGTCTGCAATGACAAACTAACGAAGTGAGTTTTCATAGGTACATTTTGATATTAGCATTTGATCATATCCGTGAACATGATGCATTGGTACATATATTAATATCTAAAACCTTTAATCATATAATGTTTTGATTTGAGTACTTGGAACTCGAAAGAAGAATTTCATGAAACAATAATCTCATAAATTAAATCACTAGAAAGGTTAATTTCAAACAACTACTATATATATGTTCTCCATACCTTGCTACCATATAACTTTAAGGTACGAAAAGTAACAACAAGGAACATTTGCATATATGTATAGTTTTACAATCTTAACATAAGAGTTAAATCATGATAACATAATATAGATCAAGTCATATATAATCACATAGATTGAATTATATTTGATCATATAAGTTAAATTATATTTGATTATATGAGTTAAGTCATATCTAACTATATAAGTTTTGATGATGTATAATCACACGGGCTAAATCATGTTTGATCACATGGAATGAATTATGCTTAGACATACAAGCTTAGTTATATCTGATCATATATGCTAAATCATAACTGTCAAATGAGTTAGACATGCTTGACCACATAGGATGAGTTATGTTTAACTATATAAGTTAGATCATACCTGATCACATAGATCGAGTAATGTCTAACTATATTATATTATATTATATTTGACTATATGGAGTGAGTTATGTTGAACTATACGAGTTGAATCATACTTGACCAAGTAGATTGTATTTCATCACATAGACTAGTTTGGTCAATCAACTTAACTAAGGTTAAATCTTCAATTTGAGTCATAAATTAGATTTTAATATTTTAAAAAATACTTTAAAAATATTATAAAATAATAATTAATCATAAATCTATTATTTTTCATGAATTAACTAATTTAGATTTATGTTCCAAATTTCAAAGTAATTAAATCTAAAAATTCATACTTAATTGTTTAAAACATAAATATACTTTCAATGATCATTATTTATTAATCATAAAATTTTAAAATAAAAATATTATTTTTATAACATATAAATTAAAATAATTCTAATATTAAATATTTTTAAAAATAATAGTTACAATTTATTCATTATGTAAACGAACAGAGAAAATGAAATTCAGGATAAGGTACAAGTTCCTGAAATTTCAAAACACCTAACATCTATAAAAGGAAAGAGTTGAGATGAAGCATAATGAAAACGATGTATATATATATAATTCATCAAGAAAAATTCAGATCATCATGGAAAAGAGGCGCAAATGGTAAAATGGGATATGAGAGACAGTAAAAACATAAAAGGCTTTCATATGCACGCATGGCAAACGAAAAGGTTCAATTGTGGTTTTAAAAACGTAATTATCATGCAAAAAGAAAAATTAACGGTTCAAGTAAGACATATCTTAATAAGAGTAATTTAACTTTTAACCCACGATAGCAAGCCGAATCACTATACAGGAATAATTAGAAACCTGCAGTTATTGAAATATGTTACTTAAAAAATCAGAGTAACTCCGGTCACCTTTTTCCCCCATACACCACCTTTTCTCCCATAAACCAAAAATTTATTTTCACCATATCTTTCCTTGACATCTGTAATAATGACATACTTCCTATCTGTAGGAGAGCAAAGGTCAAGAACAAAAACTTGAAAAATCAAAGAATTCTTAAAAAAAATTAATTTAATAAGTTCATATCAAATCGTCAACCAATAAAATTATCAAACATAATGTCATATTAGTTTGACGAATGGGTTATCTTATAGGTTGAGTCTAATATACTGATTGATTTCAATTCAAATCATAATTAATTTTTTTAATTTTAAATTATACTATCATTAAATTATAATGAAAACATCTGAGCGTATTATTAAAACATAATATTAACCTAAAATATTAAATATTTATTTTATAATTTTTATTCACTAGAAATAAAAAATTAATTATACTGAAAGATTTGATTGCAAATGAAACGGTCAAAATAGTATCTTGTAGATCACTTTATCTATTTTTTTGATATAAATAATTTATTCCTTTAATTTTGTATTTCTTGTGCTTAGCGAAGGGTTATTTATACACCCTCCAGATAAAAGCGGGTTGTTGGTATTAGGGTGCCACTGCGGCTTCTCCATTTTGTACCAAAATGGCGGCTGCGACGCTCTTCTCGGTAATCCGCCGCAATAGTTTCCTGCCCTTGTTCGAAACCCGCCGCCTTGGAGATCTCCTCTTCTTCTCCTCCTCTGTCGACCATGCCGCCGCTGTAGGCCTCACCATATCTCCAGACCCCAACTTCATGGTGGAATACCTCGTGAACTCCTGTGGGTTCTCCCCCTCCGAGGCAGCCAAGTTCTCTAAACCCCTTGCGCGCCTCCGATCCACCGAGAAACCCGACGCCGTCGTTAACTTCATGAGATCTCAGGGCTTCGATGGCGCCGGTATCAGGGAGGTGATATCTGAGTATCCCAGTTACCTATGCGTGAACGTGGAGAAAAACTTGGCCCCAAAGTTTCAGTTCTTACGCGATTTGGGTCTATCGGAGTCGGATATTGTCGATGCCATCCTGAAGAACCATGCCATCCTCCTCCACAACGTTCACCGTTCCTTCGTCCCCAAATTGGAGATGTGGGAAAGTCTCTTGGGATCGAGAGAGCTCGTTCTCAAGCATCTCAAGAAGACAACACGGTTTTTCTTCGCCAGCGTTGAGAAGACATTGCATCCTAACCTAAAGTTCTTAACGGATGAGTGCGGCATTCCTGAAGAAAGGGTCTTTCTCGTCTTGAGAAGTCAGCCACAATTAATCACAAATAAACCAAAGTCACTCCGAGCTTTGGTGGCGAGTGCCGATGAGCTGGGGGTGCCCCGGCAATCTCGGATGTTCCTGTGGACACTTAATATTCTCCAGAGGGTAAGCAAAGAAAGTTTCGAGGCCAAGGTCGAGTTCATGAGGAGGTTCGGGTGGTCGGAGTCGGAGTTTTCTTCTGCTGTCAGGAAAGCACCCACCTTCTTAGGCATCTCCCTCGATATGATGCGCAGAAAAATGGAATTTTTAATCAATGTAGTCGGGTACACCCCTTCCTTCATCGCCTCCCAACCAACTATCTTGCTATATAGTCTGCAGAAAAGGGTAATTCCTCGGTTTCGTGTGACGGAAATGTTGAAATTGAAAGGATTGTGGACTGGACAATGCAAGTTTCCGTACATTCTCACATTATCAGATACCAAATTCTTGGAGAAGTTTGTTCTCCCTCACAAAGAAAATGTTCCTGAGCTGCTCGATATTTTGAGAGTTGAGGGCGTCTGTAAAGGAAAATGATACCTTTCATTTGGTATCGGAGGCTCAGAAAGGGCTTGGCTGATGGTCTAATTTGCCAACGACGAAGGTAGATTATCCCCTAATTTGAGATTTTGGAAATAGAATGCAAAGGGCTTATCAAAAGGTGTATTGAGGTGTGGGATTTTTCTTTAATGGCAAGCTAGATTAGCATTGATTATAAATCAAATCTGTTCTGTCTTACTAATTGTTAGCTCAACTTATTTTCG
This sequence comes from Musa balbisiana, assembly GCA_004837865.1. Lineage (NCBI taxonomy): Eukaryota > Viridiplantae > Streptophyta > Magnoliopsida > Zingiberales > Musaceae > Musa > Musa balbisiana. Next base: position 5,367,349 of record CM017197.1, on the reverse strand, counting down.
CACAATATTGTTGGTTTGTATGTAAACTGCATGTTTTAAAAATTCTACCAAACAGTCCAACTGAGATGACCTTCGGATCTATCTTAGGGACTTTTGGCTTTTGTCCAAATTAATTCAAATTCCGGATGGGATTTTGGTTGTTGGGTAAGTCTCAAAGAGTCATAGTTTAGATCAAGTTATGCAGTATATACAAAATATCACCAAAGATCACAGGAAGTTGCCGAGTAGTAGTTGCTCTAACGATTTAAGTGGCTGAAAATAACTTAAAACAGTAAAGAGTTGTTTCTGTAATTTGTTTTTAAATGAGTCATCACCCGATTTATGGATTTGGATATGTCTAAGAAGGCTTCTTTGCATACTTATTTATTTGTGTGCTAATTGGATATTGAAATTTGGTTTATGCATTGTAATATTAGTATGCAGTGGCTTCAATGGAGTTTTAGAGAGCAGTTGCAATGGGTTGATCAGGAGTCACCAGCATTAGTACTAACTTTGCTTCAAGGTTGTATGGACTTTTCTCTGAGCATCAAAACTTGGGTATGCTATCGTGAAATGTCTTCAGCCTCATTTGGAATTGCTAAAGCTTTTCCTGCATCAACAAATTCTGACTTGCCTCCGGGGTTTCTGCTCATCCACCCTTTGTGAATTGGTTAGCAGATCTCTTCATTCTTGGAGTCTCTGGTCTATGTTTCCCTCGTCATGAATGGCTTGCCCAATGGCAAGTCAGTTTACGCAGAGTTGTAAATTTCCTATTTTTTTGGTCTTCTAATTATGGATCACATTTTGGGAGAAAGGTTTGCACAATGCACATTATGCATAACTTTACTATCACATTTCAAATAGGATCATAAGAATATCAATCATCTTTATCAATGCGTGAGATGTGTTCTGAATTTTGACATCAGTTGTTCCATCTCTACAGAGAATCTGTGCATGAGTTGTAGAAGTGATAGAACTTCCAAGTTCATCAAGAATATTGGGAAGATATGCAAAAAAAATTTTTTCTTTGTCTTGAATAATGACGTCCCAAATCTTGGAAGTGTGGAGAGTAACTACAAGGAGCATATCCAGATATATATTCTTACAATCTCACAACTTCCTTGCATACAAATCTTCACTTGACAAACCACCCATAAGAGAATTCCCAACAGAGACTAGAGTTATATCGGAGTCACATTCAATCAATTTTGGATTGGTAATCACATATCTCACCTTGGAGTCATTGCTCAGTTCCTTTGTTCTTTCCAACATTGTAACTAGTTGTCTAACTTGGTCAAAAAAAAATTTGACCATGTGCATCAAACATTCTTCTCATCAGACTAATTTTGTTGTAGATTGACTTTTCACAATGAGAAACCCCTTTGTACATTGTTGTTACCTCATTAGATCAAGGGTTCATCATAATCAACAAAATTATTTCCATGGAATGTCAATCTTCACATATATGCTGCATTACAATTATCTTACATGAAATTTTAGGAATATATACTTTGGAAGTCATCTACAGATTGTTCACAATCAGATATAAAACTGCTGCCATGCCATAAGACTTGAGTGATCACTTTACCAATTTGGATAGTTGTTCTACCCCATTTGGGTCTCACAGTAATGCAATGAACACTCACCATCCCACTAACATTTGCGATCAATGGTGTTGTCCTAGAACGTTGCATCAAGAGAAGACACATAATCACAATGCTTATGCTTACAGCATTATCAGTAGCTACAGTCTCCAGTGATTTCTCCATCATAAGAACAATAAGTTAATTTGCTGAATAAATTGACAATAACTACTACTCTTACTTCCACCATGATTGTTCCAATGTATTGAGGATTTTAAGTGTCATGTCAGTCAACAAAAATCACAAATAATGGCAGTGCAACATACCATCACTATATCTACTACCGTGGATCTCATTAGAGAGAATCCTCATCTCAATCAACTCTTGTCTTCAGTCATATGCCAATGTAGTGCTCATCTCCAGCCACAAATTCTAAAATCCATGCTAGTGAACAAAGCAAATGTAAGTTCTGGCAAAATTACTTTCCCTTCTTTTCTCTCTCTTTTATCTTTCCCTGCCACTACCTTCCCCTCACCATCACCTTTGCAGCTATCCACCAAAAGCTCTAAACCTGGATGCCTTTCTATTACTAGGTTGCTCTCAAATTGAGGAACCATCAGGATATTAGAGAATATAATGTCAACTTTCTCCTTAAATTCCCTCTTTTCCTCAAATAGGTTTCCAAAATCAGAACTTTACTGTAGACATCATCAATTGCATACAAGTCCATGCTATAATTACTAGCAAAGAAATAGTATACCTTCTTTCTGCAGCTAAGATCCAACACAAGTCTATTCTTGCCAATCATATTGACGAGATGTTTAAGTCGCTCAGGGTCCATCTTCCCATCGCTGAAAATATACTGCGAGAGAGTAACAAGTATTGGTGGTTTAGACCCAACAAATGGGAATGAATCAGTACACAATTTTCAACAGACAAAGTGCCTGCATAACTGCAGCTGAATTCTTAAGATTTTGGAGGATCAGGAAATTGAGGTTGTCCCCCAACTTTGCCACCTATAGTTTCAGCTCCTAATTATTTTTATATGTTTATAAAAGTGAGAAAGTAGCTCTTGGTATCAGAATTCAACATATATAAGCATATAATAGAACTAGTAATCAAAATATGATGTAATCAACAAAAGACATAAAATCAATAAGAAATTTCTGTTATATATTTTGTATATAAATAAAGCATCATCTAGCAATAAACATTTCAGTTCTTTTTACTATTTATACTGTGTATATATGTCAAGAGAAAGAATGAAAGACATTCTACACCAAGGAGGTGTGTCCATGTCCAAATGCACAAGGGGACTCTTGACAAGAGCTGTATCCCTTCTGGTATGTTGAATTGATAGGTATAAATAAGTCATTGGACTATCAATGTGTTCAATAAAAAAGGATGAATCAATAGAGTTCTCTTAACATTCTTTCTTTTTTCCTCGATAATCATCTTTTGATCTGGGAGTTGATTTAGGCTTGTGAATAAGATTGGATTGCAAATATTCGCACTGCAAACATTGTACATGCAAGTAAATGAATACATACCGAGGTAACAATCACATGACTTGCCCCTTCTTCAAGATAATTCATGGCATTATCTGCATTGATCCCACCTCCAATTTGCATACCACCTATAGTTACAATTCAACAAAGCAAGAAAATATTAAAGTAGAAACTTGAATTCGAAAAAAAGAAGAACTACAAAGAGAAAGGAAAAGACATGACTTGAATGATAATGCGTCAAATCTTTATGTCGACCCACATAAGTCTCCAACTTGGCAAGATGGACATTGATGAAATGAACGTAGAAGAAACTGAGAAAAGCAAAATTCATAAATTTGACGAAGTCAAGTTATTAAAGCAAAATTCAGGAACTTGTACCTTATCCTGAATTTCGTTTTCTCTGTTCGTTTACATAGTGAACAAATTATAATTATTATTTTAAAAAATATTTAATATTAGAATTATTTTAATTTATATGTTATAAAAATAATATTTTTATTTTAAAATTTTATGATTAATAAATAATGATCATTGAAAGTATATTTATGTTTTAAACAATTAAGTATGAATTTTAAGATTTAATTACTTTTAAATTTGGAACATAAATCTAAATTAGTTAATTCATGAAAAATAATAGATTTATGATTAATTATTATTTTATAATATTTTTAAAGTGTTTTTAAAATATTAAAATCTAATTTAAGAGTCAAATTGAAGATTTAACCTCAGTTAAGTTGATTGACCAAACTAGTTTATGTGGTGAAGTACAATCTACGTGGTCAAGTATGATTTAACTGGTGTGGTTCAACATAACACAATCTATGTAGTCAAATATAATATAATATATATAGTTAGACATTACCTTTAACTCTTGTAGTAGAGTTTATGATCATTTGCATCACTAGTATTTCAGATTTATGCACACTATCTTGACCTATTCTCAACTCATTTTCTTTTCTGCCTAGCCATGCCTTCGTGCATGTCTTTACTATGATTTCAGATAGGATCATAAGATTATCAATCATCTTTATCAATGCGTGATATGCGTTTTATATTTTGATATCAGTTGTTCCGTCTTTGCAGAGATTCTGTGCAGGAGTTGTATAGAACTTGCAAGTTCATCAACAATATTGGGAAGATACTCATTTTTCTTTATGATTGAATAATAACGTCCCAAATCTTAATGTCAACACACACGTATGTCTCAATTTTGGGAAGACAGACATTAATGAAATGAATATATGGAAGGAACTGAGAAAAGTAGAATTCATGAATTTAAATAAGACAAGTAATCCAAGCAAAATCGTGCACTTATGTCATGTTAATGTTAATGAACCAATGCAATGTGAACATAAATCAATGCATGTATAGATTGATTGTCGCCAGATTGAAATGTGGCCTGCTATAATTAACAGGTGTTGTGATATACATGTATATATATATACACACATGTATATATATATATATACACATGTATATATATATACACACATACATATATATATATACATGTATACATGTGTATATGTATATATATGTATATATATAGTATTTACAAACAGTTAAATTTAATTAAAATATTATTTAACTTATATATCTACATATGCATATATATACATATACATCTTTGCATTGATCAGCGTATAATTTTTCCTTTTTTTGCATGAGGATCATCGACCATAGTCGATTGGCGAGGTTGCTAATATTTGAATTGTCAAGCAGACGATAAGATTGTGAGGGATAATTGACGAGATAAAAATATCATGAAACGTGTATAAAAGTACAATAAAAAGTGATGTTCGATAGAAGAAAAATGAATATTAAAAAATTTTAATTTTTTTTAATTTAGGCAATTTCATAAGAAATTTTGAAAGTAGAAGTTTTTTAAAAAGGAATTCGTCGGATGATCAAATCACTTTTCTCATATAAATATTTTGTCGATCACTTTATCCATATTTGTGATATAAATAATTTATTCCTGCAGTTTTGTATTTCTTGTGCATAGCGAAGCTTATACACACTATGTATTTCTTCTCCCACATTGGCGGCTGCGACGCTCCGCTCCGTACTCCGCCGCAATCGCCTCCTGCCCTTGTTCGAAACCTGCCACCTTCGAGATCGCCTCTTCTTCTCCTCCTCTGTCGACGCTGCCGCAGTCACCGTAGGCGGCACCATGTCTCCAGATCCCCACTTCATGGTGGAATACCTCATGAACTCCTGCGGGTTCTCCCCCTCCGAGGCAGCCAAGGTCTCTAAACCCCTTGCGCACCTCCGAGCCACCGAGAAACCCGACGCCGTCCTTAACTTCATGAGATCTCAGGGCTTCGACGGCGCTGGTATCAGGAAGATGATATCTGCGGATCCCAGATACTTATGCTACAACGTGGAGAAGAACCTCGCCCCGAAGTTTCAGTTCTTACGCGATTTGGACCTATCGGAGTCGGACATCGTCGATGCCATCATGAATAACCATGCCATCCTCCGTCTCAACGTTCACCGTTCCATCGTCCCCAAATTGAAGATGTGGGAAAGTCTCTTGGGATCGAGAGAGCTCGTTCTCAAGCATCTCAAGAAGTCAGGATGGTTTTTCTACTCCAGCGTTGAGAAGACATTGCATCCTAACCTAAAGTTCTCGCGGGATGAGTGCGGCATTCCTGAAGAAAGGCTCTCTCTCGTCTTGAGAAGTCACCCACGATTAATCTCAGGATGGTGTTCTCCAAATGGTAACCAAAGAAAGGTTCGAGGCCAAGGCCGAGCTCATGAGGAGCTTCGGGTGGTCGGAGTCGGAGTTTTCTTCTGCAGCCAGGAAAGCACCCACCTTCTTATGCATGTCCCTCGATATGATCCGCAGAAAAATGGAATTTTTTATCAATGTAATCGGGTACACCCCTTCCTTCATCGCCTCCCAACCAACTATCTTGCTATATAGTCTGCAGAAGAGGGTAATTCTTCGGTTTCATGTGACGGAGATGTTGAAATTGAAAGGATTGTGGACTGGACAAGCCAAGTTTTCATACATTCTCTCATTATCAGCTACCAAATTCATTGAGCTGTTTGTTTTCCCTCACAAAGATAATGTTCCTGAGCTGCTTGATATTTTGAGAGTTGCGGGCGTGTGTAAAGGAAAATGATACTTTTCATTTGGTATCGGAGGCTGAGGAAGGGCTTAGCTGATGGTCTAATTTGCCAACGACAAAGGTAGATTATTGCCCTAATTTGAGATTTGGGAATTTTCTGCAAAAGGCTTATCTAAAGGTCCATTGAGGTGTGGGATTTTTCTTTTATGACAAGCTAGCTAGATTAACATTGATTATAAATCAAATTTTTTCTGTCTTGCTGATTGCTAGCTTAATTTTTTTCTGATTGTCATTGGCATAGTATTGTTGGTTTGTCTGTAAACTGCATGTTTTAGAAATTCTACATGACAGTTCAACTGAGATGACCTTTGGATCTATCGTAGGGACTTTTGGATTTTGTCCAAATTAATTTCATTTCCGGATTGGTTTTTGTTTGGGTTAGTCTTGAAGAGTCATATTTCAGATCACCAAAGATCACAAGAAATTGTTGAGTGGTAGTTGCTCTAATGATTTAAGTGGCTGAAAAAAACTTAAACACCAAAGAGTTGTTTCTGTAATTTGTTTTTAAATGAGTCATCACCCAATTTATGGATTTGGATATGTCTAAGAAGGCTTCTTTGTAAACTTATTTATTTGTGTGCTAATTGGATATTTAAATTTGATTTATGCATTGTAGTATCAGTGTGCAGTTGCTTCAATGGAGTTTGAAAGAGCAGTTGCATTGGGCTGATCAGGAGTCACCAGCTCTGGTACTAACTTTGCTTCTGGGTTGTATGGACTTTTCTCTGAGCATCAAGACTTGAGTATGCTATCCTGAAATTTCTTCAGCCTCATTTGGAATTGCTAAAGCTTTTCCTGCATCAACAAACTCTGCCTCGGGAGGCTTGTGTTCATCCACCTTTTGTGTTTTGGTTAGTTCATTCTTCTTGATGTGATCTATGTTTCTCGTGTCATGAGTGGCGTGGCCCAATGGCAAGTCAATTTAGGCAGAATCTGTGCATGAATTGTTGAAGTGATAGAAGTTCCAAGTTCATCAAGAATATTGGGAAGATATGCAAAAATTCTTTTTTCTTTATGTCTTGAATAATAACGTCCCAAATCTTGGAGGTGTGGAGAGAAACTACAAGGAGCATCTCCAGATATATACTCTTACAATCTCACAACTTCTTGCATAGAAATATTCACTTGACAAACCACCCATAAGAGAATTCCCTAAAGAGTTATATCAGAGTCACAGTCAATCATTTTTGGATTGGTATTCACATATCTCACCTTGGGGTTATTGTTCAGTTCCTTGGTTCTTTCCAACATTGTAACTAGTTGTCTAACTTGGTCAAAAAAATATTTGACCATGTGCATCAAACATTCTTCTCATCAGATTATTTTTGTCACAATGAGAAACCCCTTTGTACATTGTTGTTACCTCATTAGATCAAGGGTTCATCATAATCAACAAAATTATTTCCAAGGAATGTCAATCTTCACATATATGCTGCATCACAATTATCTTACATGAAATTTTAGAAATATATACTTTGGAAGTCATCTACAGATTGCTCACAATCAGATATAAAACTGCTGCCATGCCATAAGACTTGAGTGATCACTTTACCAATTTAGATATAAAACTGCTGCCATTACATGAGGTGGTCGCGCCCTCGGGAAGGAATGCTAATTGGCGTTGGTCGGGATTTGGGCCAGTTGACTGCTCTCCTTTGCGCAGGGATGGCGTCCCCTGGGTTGAGACGCTCCCCGCTCGTGGATGGTCGTTTGCTTGCAAAAACGGACTTCGTCAGGTGATTCCCGACTTTGGCCCCTCCAACGAGCAAGTTAGTAAAGGATTTAATTGCCTCCTTCTCTCTTTTCTTTTTTTCTCCCCCCTTGGTCGAACGCTGGCCAGTGGTTTTTATACTATTGTGTGAGGGTCAGTTGTACGTCGATTCGGTGTGGCCGCCGACCCTTGTGGGATGGGACAGCGCTTTTGACCAGTTGGGTCTTGGGGAATATCTGAGCGGCATCAGGCGGCATCGCCCCGAGCGCTCAGGATGGTCGTGTCGCATAGTGTCTTGGTACGGAACCTGACTTGGCGTGTGTCATAGGGTTCTCACGGCATGTGGCATCGAATTCTGACATCGATTGTAACTTGGTGTGTGACGTTGGCGGTGACTCGTCTAGGGCCCAAAATATGCCTTATCAAACTAACGTTTAAGAAGAAAAATGTGAATTGCATCATGGAACTAGACTCAAATGGACAAGCAAAAGGATGACCTCCTCAAAATGTGAATTGCATCTTGGAACTACGACTCAAATGGACAAGCAAAAGGATGACCTCCTCAAACTGGTGGGTGAATCCATTAAACGATCGAAGCACCTTTGCCCGGCGCATTCCACGCCAGGGAGCATCCCCATCATCATCATACAATAGTACATCTATTGACTTATGTATGAGTATACAACATGAAAAGGGAAGCTCTTTGACTTATGTATGAGTATACAACATAAAAAGGGAAGCTCTTAGCTAGCCTTCAACTCTTCTTCTTCCTCTCTTAAGAACTAACAGGGGATGCCGAGTGAGCTAACAGGGGATGCAAGAGGCCACATAAAGAAGAGCAGGTAAGGAGATAGAGGAAGAATGATTCTGGAGGTCTTAGCAGTCAAGGACATGGCGCTATCATTGAACCTTTCAGCCATGAGAGCAACATATACGTGAGTTTTCATTGTCTCTATCACACTCTCTTCCCCCATGTATAATTTAGCCCTGCTTTGTCTCAATGCAGTCTACAATAACAAACCAACGAAGTGAGTTTTCATAGGTACATTTTGATATCAGCATTTGATCAGATCCGTGAACATGCATTGGTACATACATTAATATCTAAAACCTTTAATTATATAATGTTTTGATTTGAGTACTCGGAAGAATATCATGAAACAATAATCTCATAAATTAAATCACTAGAAAGGTTAATTTCATATAACTACTGTATATCTGTCCTCCATACTCTGCTACCATATGTTGGGGTAAACAACTTTAAGCCGTGGCCTCGAGGCCGACGCGGCTCGGTTCGGGTTCGTATGACGGGGGATCTCCCAGGAGGGTTCCTCGGGACTGCAAAGGTCGCCGGCTTGGGTTGGTTCGGCCGTGGAGGTGGGTCGTCGTTTCCCCCGAAAGGGGGCTCCTCGCCTGTGCCCTCGGTGAGAGGCGTCTCATCTTCGTTCCTGCACACAGGTCGGGTCGGGGCGCTCGACCCGACCCCTCCGACGATCAAGTCAGTAAAAGGTTGCAGCCGGTCTCCCCCCCCCCCCCCCCCCCCCCCCCCCTCTCTCATTTAGAATGCGAGGGTATTTATAAGATAGTTTGGCGTTGCCTGATGCACCTGTCCGCTGGGGACAGGATCGTACCTCTGATGACGTCTGACATTGCTGCTGGCGTGTCGTGCGGGGTCGAGCCTGAGCGGTCGTTAATGAGCCTCGATTGGCGTTTCGGCTCGTGCTAGCCAGGTGCTGTCAGCCTGTCAGGGACGTGGGGCATCAGCTGATGTCACGCAAGTCTTATCATAATTACCACCCTTATCATACTCCCCCCCCCAAAGGAGGCTATGTGCCGGTCGCCGTAGGGGGTCTGAAGCATAGCCTCGGTATTAAGAACTATAATAGCCGGGTGGGGGGTTGGTTCGCTGCGAGGACCGCAAGAATCGTGAAGTTTGGTGATTTGATGAGAGTTGGACGTGCGAACGGTTGCCCTGGGTGGTGAATGATCGAGGAACCTCGAAAAATGACTCATAGGTTGAGTTGGGCTTGGTTGTAGGGGTGATAGATCCCTCAGGCGGGCAGGCCGCGCAGGTGTCTCGGACCGGCTGCGGTCGAGGAGCTACTTAGGCGGGCAGGCTGCGTGGAGGAGGTCTCGGTCAGCATGGAGCTGAGGAGCACGACGCAGGCGAGCTAGGGCCGAGGAGCTGGACTCGAGCGAGCAGGTTGCGCAGGTGTGGTCGCGGGCAACATGGAGCCACGGAGCACGACGCAGGCGGGCAGGCCGCGCAGGTGTGGTCTCGGGCAGCATGGAGCCGAGGAGCACGACGCAGGCGGGCAGGCCGCGCAGGTATGGTCTCGGGCAGCATGGAGCCGAGGAGCACGACGCAGGCGGGCAGGCCGCGCAGGTATGGTCTCGGGCAGCATGGAGCCGAGGAGCACGACGCAGGCGGGCAGGCCGCGCAGGTGTGGTCTCGGGCAGCATGGGGCCGTGGGGCGCGACATCGGCGGGCTGCCGCGCCGATGCGGTCTCGGGCAGCATGGAGCCGAGGAGCACGACGCAGGCGGGCAGGCCGCGCAGGTGTGGTCTCGGGCAGCATGGGGCCGTGGGGCGCGATGCCGGCGGGCTGCCGCGCCGATGCGGTCTCGGGCAGCATGGAGCCGAGGAGCACGACGCAGGCGGGCAGGCCGCGCAGGTGTGGTCTCGGGCAGCATGGAGCCGAGGAGCACGACGCAGGCGGGCAGGCCGCGCAGGTGTGGTCTCGGGCAGCATGGAGCCGAGGAGCACGACGCAGGCGGGCAGGCCGCGCAGGTGTGGTCTCGGGCAGCATGGAGCCGAGGAGCACGACGCAGGCGGGCAGGCCGCGCAGGTGTGGTCTCGGGCAGCATGGAGCCGAGGAGCACGACGCAGGCGGGCAGGCCGCGCAGGTATGGTCTCGGGCAGCATGGAGCCGAGGAGCACAATGCAGGCGAGCTATAGTCGAGGAGCTGGACTCGAGCGAGCAAGTCGCGTAGGCGTGGTCTCGGGCAGCATGGGGCCGTGGGGCGCGACATCGGCGGGCTGCCGCGCCGATGCGGTCTCGGGCAGCATGGAGCCGAGGAGCACGACGCAGGCGGGCAGGCCGCGCAGGTGTGGTCTCGGGCAGCATGGGGCCGTGGGGCGCGACATCGGCGGGCTGCCGCGCCGATGCGGTCTCGAGCGGCATGGAGCCGAGGAGCACGACGCAGGCGGGCAGGCCGCGCAGGTGTGGTCTCGGGCAGCATAGGGTCCGGGTAGCATGGGGCCGAGGAGCACGACGCAGGCGAGCTAGGATGAGGAGCTGGACTCGAGGTGGCAGGTCGCGCAGGCGTGGTCTCGGGCAGCATGGGGCCGTGGGGCGCGACGCCGGCGGGCTGCCGCGCTGATGCGGTCTCGGGCAGCAGGAGCGAGGAGCACGACGCATGCGGGCAGGCAGCGCAGGTGTGGTCTAGGGCAGCATGGGGCTGTGGGGCGCGACATCGGCGGGCTGCCGCGTCGATGCGGTCTCGAGCGGCATGGAGCGAGGAGCACGACGCAGGCGGGCAGGCCGCGCAGGTGTGGTCTCGGGCAGCATGGGGCCAAGGAGCACGACGCAGCCGCGCGAGCTATGGCCGAGGAGCTACTTAGGCGGACAGGCCGCATTAATGTCTCGGATCGACTGTGGCCAAGGAGCTGCGATGTGGGCGACGACACGGGAAACGAGGTAGCCTTTGGCCTGCCCGGTGGCCCAGGGGGCGAGCCTTTTTCATAAATCGCCAGTTTTCAAGAAGATCGGCGCTCCGCGCTTGTCTTTTGCCACGTGTAATGTGCCTGTTGGCCGTCCTGTCATGCTGCATTTATGGTGGAATGATGTTTGGGTATTCCGATGCGACGCACCTCAAGAGGGGAAGAGTCGCTGCTTACGATGAGGCCTTGTTTATAAGCAGTGTGTGGCTGGCCCTCTGGAGGTCTTTTCATCGTTCTTGTCATGCTGCTTCGGACTCCATCGTTTCGTTTGCATCAGTCGTTCTTCTTTCACTAAAGGTTAGTAAGGATGGTGCCTTCCTCTTCTTCCTCTTCGTCCTCTTCCTTGGCTGGAGTCGGGAAAATGGCGATCGCGTCGAACCCTAACTCGTCACCAGACGAAAAAGCGGCTCGGGCCCTTGAGGCCTTGATGTGGCCGCACGATCTCGACTCTGCTGTGAGCGAGTCGTCACTCAGTCAACTCCGGGATCGCTACGGTATCCCGGAGGAGTTTGTCCTCCTTGCTCCCGAGCCCGGCCAACGGGCATATGATCCGATTCCCAAAGGTTTCGCCCTCACCCTTGACGCTTTTGATGTCGGGCTACGCCTCCCCCTGCACCCCATCATTACGTCCTGTCTCTCATGGTGGCGCATATCCCCGTCTCAGATGGCGCCCAACTCCTGGCGCTATCTGGTGGTGTTCCTGGGGGAGTGCCATTACGCCAACATCACCCCGACCCGATCTCTCTTCCTTTCTTGTTTTCGTCTTTCCAAGGGGTCGGGGGGCTACTATTTGTCTGCCCGAGCGAGCTTCCGAGTGAGCGAGGCCCCTTCCAGTAACAAGGGGTGGAAGGGGCGTTTCTTTTTGTCAGCCGCTCGAAGGACTGGGGGTTTGGGGTTCGGTGGTCGGCGCGCGCAATAAACAACACCGCCCCGGCCCTGGCTGACGAAGAGCGCCGAGAGCTTCAGAGGCTTAGAGAAATCCTCCCAGCCTCTAGAGCCATCCAGAGTATGTCCGAGCAGCGGTTGGTCGAGGCGGGTCTTAGCCCGGTGCCTCGAGGTATGCCCTAAGGGGTAGTTTTAGGGCTTCCTTTGCGGATTATTTAGTTAGCTGACCCATGTTGGTGCTTCTACGCAGAGATGGTGGTTATCCGAGCCTTGCGTGGGGGGAAGACTTCGCCGGCCACATCGACCCGTTCACCTACCGTGGCGAGGAGCGGTTCGAGGGAGGCTCCGGTTGAGGTCGAGGTTGATCGCCCTCGGAAGAAGGCGAAGGTGGTTTCGGACAAGGCCTCTGGGCTGGCCGCGGCCCAGCCTGCGGGGGCCGTCGTTGTGGCGGCGGGGCATGTCAAGAGAGGTCTCGGAGGAGGCGAAGCCGACACCAGTGGGGGAGCCCCCCAACAACCCTCCATCCGCGAACTCTGTCGCCTTCCGGCCGGGGGGGAGGATGAGCCATACCAGATGCGGGTGATGGGCAATCTCCCGCGGGGCGAGGCCTCCGACCCGCTGGTGGCCCGCTGGGAGGGCCTTACCCAAGGCAGTCGTGTTGTGGGCTGATGCGGACGCCGCGGCCGGGTTCGTCCGCGGAGGGCTTCATCACGACATGGCTCGGGACCTGTACTCTCTGCCCTCCGAGGTCCTTCTTAGCAGGTCTGCCAAGTCGCTGCTGTGGGTAAGCGTTATCCCACCTGTTCGTTTGCATGCGTTCGGATAGTTTTCGTCTTGACTTGTTCGCCTGCAGGGCAATCATTATGCCGTGGCGCTGATGGACCGCGTCCGCGATGTGGGGCGAGTCATCGCTGTAGCCTTTGGCCTGCCCGGTGGCCCAGGGGGCGAGCCTTTTTCATAAATCGCCAGTTTTCAAGAAGATCGGCGCTCCGCGCTTGTCTTTTGCCACGTGTAATGTGCCTGTTGGCCGTCCTGTCATGCTGCTTCGGACTCCATCGTTTCGTTTGCATCAGTCGTTCTTCTTTCACTAAAGGTTAGTAAGGATGGTGCCTTCCTCTTCTTCCTCTTCGTCCTCTTCCTTGGCTGGAGTCGGGAAAATGGCGATCGCGTCGAACCCTAACTCGTCACCAGACGAAAAAGCGGCTCGGGCCCTTGAGGCCTTGATGTGGCCGCACGATCTCGACTCTGCTGTGAGCGAGTCGTCACTCAGTCAACTCCGGGATCGCTACGGTATCCCGGAGGAGTTTGTCCTCCTTGCTCCCGAGCCCGGCCAACGGGCATATGATCCGATTCCCAAAGGTTTCGCCCTCACCCTTGACGCTTTTGATGTCGGGCTACGCCTCCCCCTGCACCCCATCATTACGTCCTGTCTCTCATGGTGGCGCATATCCCCGTCTCAGATGGCGCCCAACTCCTGGCGCTATCTGGTGGTGTTCCTGGGGGAGTGCCATTACGCCAACATCACCCCGACCCGATCTCTCTTCCTTTCTTGTTTTCGTCTTTCCAAGGGGTCGGGGGGCTACTATTTGTCTGCCCGAGCGAGCTTCCGAGTGAGCGAGGCCCCTTCCAGTAACAAGGGGTGGAAGGGGCGTTTCTTTTTTGTCAGCCGCTCGAAGGACTGGGGGTTTGGGGTTCGGTGGTCGGCGCGCGCAATAAACAACACCGCCCCGGCCCTGGCTGACGAAGAGCGCCGAGAGCTTCAGAGGCTTAGAGAAATCCTCCCAGCCTCTAGAGCCATCCAGAGTATGTCCGAGCAGCGGTTGGTCGAGGCGGGTCTTAGCCCGGTGCCTCGAGGTATGCCCTAAGGGGTAGTTTTAGGGCTTCCTTTGCGGATTATTTAGTTAGCTGACCCATGTTGGTGCTTCTACGCAGAGATGGTGGTTATCCGAGCCTTGCGTGGGGGGAAGACTTCGCCGGCCACATCGACCCGTTCACCTACCGTGGCGAGGAGCGGTTCGAGGGAGGCTCCGGTTGAGGTCGAGGTTGATCGCCCTCGGAAGAAGGCGAAGGTGGTTTCGGACAAGGCCTCTGGGCTGGCCGCGGCCCAGCCTGCGGGGGCCGTCGTTGTGGCGGCGGGGCATGTCAAGAGAGGTCTCGGAGGAGGCGAAGCCGACACCAGTGGGGGAGCCCCCCAACAACCCTCCATCCGCGAACTCTGTCGCCTTCCGGCCGGGGGGGAGGATGAGCCATACCAGATGCGGGTGATGGGCAATCTCCCGCGGGGCGAGGCCTCCGACCCGCTGGTGGCCCGCTGGGAGGGCCTTACCCAAGGCAGTCGTGTGTGGGCTGATGCGGACGCCGCGGCCGGGTTCGTCCGCGGAGGGCTTCATCACGACATGGCTCGGGACCTGTACTCTCTGCCCTCCGAGGTCCTTCTTAGCAGGTCTGCCAAGTCGCTGCTGTGGGTAAGCGTTATCCCACCTGTTCGTTTGCATGCGTTCGGATAGTTTTCGTCTTGACTTGTTCGCCTGCAGGGCAATCATTATGCCGTGGCGCTGATGGACCGCGTCCGCGATGTGGGGCGAGTCATCGCTGTCCTGGGCGGCCGCAATGCCGAGCTTACGAAGCAGCTGGATGAGGCCCGCGCCAGGGGGGCTCTAGAGGCGGTCGCGGCAGCCGAGCAACGCGCCTCGGACTTGGATGCGGAGGTGATGCGCCTTCGATCCGAGCTCCAGGCGTCCGAGGAGCGGAGCGTGGTGCTCCAGACGCAGCTGAAGGCGTCCGTGGCCGAAGCCCGTTCGGCTAGGGGGGACTCATTGGAGCTGATCCGACGTCTGGAGGGTGCACGCGCTGAGGCACGGGAGGCTTCCGAGGCCCTCGACGCTGAGATCCGCCAAAGGCCGACCAAGGACAAGAAGTTGCTCGAGGATTACAAAGGTTCCTCGGGCTTTCAGCTTGGCCTCGTTCGGACCGGGCGGGTTTCGTACGAATACGGGTATCGGATCGCCCTTGCCCGCTTCAAGGCGCGCCACCCTGACCTGGAGGTCGCCAAGGACCCCTTCGACTCCTTCCCTGAGGACATGGGCGTTGACATGCCGGACGAAGTCCCGTTTGACGACAGTCCCGATGCTCCGGAGGAATAACTTGTATTTTTCCTTTTTCGTCTTAATGTTCGGGTGTAATGCGCTTCCTAAATAGATATAACCTTTTTTTCCAAAGTGTTGCTTGTGCCTTTTGATGTCATAATACAAGTCCGACCTTTGCCAAATCCCTATTCACGGAAAGAACCTTTTAAGATTTTGCGTGTTCCAAGTCCTCGGCAAAGGGCGGCCCAACATCGTGGCGAGTCGGTATGTACCGACCCTTACAACTTCGATCACCCAATAAGGACCTTCCCAATTGGGAGCTAGTTTACCACGTGCTCGAGTCGGGTCACTAACCTTGGCCTTCCGCAGGACTAGGTCGCCTAGTTTAATGGGTCGAGACCGTACCCTACGGTTGTAGATTCTAGCAACAGCCATTTTGTATGAAAGGTCCTTCAGGTGTGCACTAGTACACCGCTCCTCGAGTAAGTCGAGGTGGGCTCGCAGCCTCTGGGTCGACGTCCCCTCGGTGTAGTTCGCCGTCCTCGGGGTAGGGAGACCTATCTCAGGGGGAAGACAGCCTTAGTCCCAAACAAGAGGTTGTAAGGGGACTCTCCGGTTGCGGTCTTTGGGGTGGTCCGCAGGGACCACAGGATACTGGGGAGCTCCTCCACCCAGGCCGATTGAGCCGCAGACGCCCTTCTCTTGAGTCCGCTCAGAATCGATCGGTTAGTTACTTCGGCCAGCCCGTTCGTCTGGGGGTGGGCCACAGAGCTGAACTTTAGCTGAATTCCGTAGTTCGTGCAGAATTCTCGGAACCGAGCACTGGTAAACTGGGCTCCGTTGTCGGTGATGATGGCTTCGGGCAAGCCGAACCGAGTCACGATATTTTTCCAGACGAATTTCTCCACTTGTCGTTCCGTGATCGTGGCCAGCGGCTCAGCTTCTACCCATTTGGTGAAGTAATCCACACCCTTGACGATGTGTCATCGCTGGCCCGAGGCCGGCGGGAAAGGGCCGAGGAGGTCCAATCCCCATTGCGCGAACGGCCATGCACAGTCTATGGGAGATAGGGGGACCGCCGGCTGCTGAGGCATTCGGGCGTGCCTCTGGCAAGGGACGCATCGCTGCACGTAGGATCTCACATCTCAGGACATGGTGGGCCAGTAGTATCCTTGGCGAAGGATTTTATAGGCTAGAGTCCGACCGGCGATGTGCTCCCCGCAGATCCCTTCATGGACCTCGGCCAGGACTGCCTGCGCTTCATCAGGCTCGAGGCACCGCAGCAGAGGTTGTGAGAAGGATCGCTTATAGAGCAGTCCATTCACCTCAGAATACTATGCCTGCGTTCGGCGGATGCGTCGCGCCATGATCTCGTCCTTGGGAAGAACCCCGCGGCGCTTGAAAAGCAGCATCTCCTGCACCCACGTGGGGCGTGCCTCGGTGGGTGTTATAGCCGAGACTGAGATGGCGCGGGATGGGAGCTCCCTAACCTCGGAGTGGTTCCCGTAGAGTGGCCCTGAGGCCAGCTTTGCCAACTCGTCGGCTCGATCGTTTTGGCTCCTCGGCACCTTGGATATCGTAAAGAGGGAGAATTTAGAGGCTAGACCTTTTACCTCCGCTAAATATTTTATCATGGTCGTCTCCTTGGCTTCGTATCCGTCGCTGAGTTGCTCGGCCACGAGCTGCGAGTCGGTGAAGACGTGGATGGCATCCACCTGCAATTCAAGGGCCAGATAGAGTCCCGCGAGGAGCGCTTCGTACTCGGCCTCGTTGTTGGTTGCCCGAAACCCGAAGCGGAGGGAGCGTTCGAACGAGAGTCCATCAGGGGCTGAGAGCACCAACCCCGCGCCCGCGCTGCTCGAGGTCGCCGAGCCATCTACGTGCAGGTCCCACGCGTCATCTGGCTGCTCGGAACTTTCCTTCATATCTTGGGCCAGCTCCGCAATGAAGTCCGCCACGGACTGGGCTTGGATCACAGTTCTCGGCGCGTAGCGTATGTCAAATTCTCCGAGTTCCACCAACCATTTGAGGAGCCGACCTGCGACGTCAAACTTAAATAAAACCTGTCGGAATGGTTGATCAGTGACTACCTCGATCGGATGGGCCTAGAAATAGGGGCGTAGTTTCTGGGATGCCAGCACGAGCGCCAAAGCGAGCTTCTCGATCGGCGGATACCGCTCCTCGGGTCCGTTTAGGACATGGCTGACATAATAGACTGGTAGCAGTTCCTCGGAGGCCTCTTTGATTAGGACGGCGCTGATCGCGTGCTGGGAGGTGGCTAGGTAGATGCTGAGCTTTTCCCCGAGGGCGACCGAGGCTAAGCGGGGGAGGTGGGCCAAGTGCTGTTTGACCTGCCTGAAGGCTTCTTCACACTTCGCTGTCCACTGGAAGTCCTTCGGGTTCTTCAGCTCCCGGAAGAAGGGAAGGCAGCGATCACCAGACCGGGATAAAAACCGGGATAGGGCAGCCAGCCTCCTGTTTAGTCACTGCAGGTCTTTGATCGTCCGGGGGGCCTGCATGTTGATGGCCACCCAAACCTTTTCTGGATTTACGTCAATTCCTCTTTCATGGACTATGAATCCGAGGAACTTCCCTGAGTCGACGCCAAAAACGCACTTCGCCGGGTTTAGCCGCAGGCAATACCTCCGGAGTGTAGTGAACGTCTCGGCTAGGTCGGTCAGGTGGTCTACCGCCATGCGACTTTTCATGATCATGTCGTCAACATAAACCTCGACGTTTCGCCCGATTTGCGCGGCGAACATTTTGTTCACGGCCCTTTGATAAGTGGCGCCCGCGTTTTTGAGCCCGAACGACATAACTTTGTAGAAATATACCCCTAGATCAGTGACGAAAGTCGTATGCTCTTGGTCCTCGGGCGCCATTCTGATCTGGTTGTAGCCGGAGAAGGCGTCCATGAATGACAGACGGGCGTGTCCGGCAGTCGTGTCAACCAGCTGATCGATCTTGGGGAGGGGATAGCAATCCTTTGGGCACGCACGATTAAGGCTGGTATAGTCAACGCACATCCTCCAGCTTCCATTAGGTTTCTTTACCAGCACTACGTTAGATAGCCACCGCGGGTACTTGACTTCCTCAATGAAGCCAGCCGCTAAGAGTCGTTCCACCTCTTCGCGGACGGCGAGTTGCCTATCTGGGACTTGGCGTCGTGGTTTCTGTTTCACTAGTCGGGCGTCTGGAGATATATTCAAATGATGCTGGGCAGTCTTTGGGTCGACGCCGGTCATGTCCGATGGTGACCAGGCGAAGACGTCGGCGTTCTCCTGTAGGAAGCCGACGAGTTGTTTCCGCTCCTGCTCGGGGAGTTCCGATCCGACCTGGACCGTCCGATCTGGGCGGTCCTTCATTAACGGAACGTCGTAGGTGGGCGTCGTTGGCTCCGGGTGTGGCGTCGGACGTTTCCTTTCCCTCGGGTCCTCCAGAGGTCGGTCGGTGTTTGCCCTCTTGTGCAGCGAAATCGCCGTCAGGTAGCATCGTCTGGACTCTTGGGGGCTCCCCCAAACTTCCCCCGTCCCGGCGTGAGTAGGGAACTTCACCGTCTGATGATAGGTGAAGACCACTGCTCTGATTTTGTTGAGGGTGGGGCGACCAAGGATGGTGTTGTAAGCAGCAGGGAGGTCCACTACCAAGAAGGTGGACATCACCGTCTTTATTTTGGGTGGCGCTCCCAGAGTCAGGGGCAAGGTGACGGTCCCTAGCGGTGAGATAGAATCGCCCGTGAATCCTGTGAGCGCCGAGCAGATAGGCTTCAGGGATTCCTGGGCTAGCCCCAACTTCCGAAAGGCATCCAAATAGAGCACGTCGGCCGAGCTCCCGGTATCGACCATGATCCTCCTCACCTGGGCGTTGGCGATCTGAGCCATAATCACCAGCGCATCGTCGTGCTCCCGTCGCTTGGAGTCTTCGGGAGGGAACGCGACCTTGGGGTCGAGGGCACGTCGGGGGGCATCGGCTATGGCGGATCGGGCATAGGCCTTCCTCCCGGACGTGCTAGTTCCCCCAGCCGCCGGTCCTCCAGTGATGACATCGATGTGGTTCCACGGGACCCTCCGAACGGGGTGAAGGCTCCTCATTCCGCCAGACGTACCGGCTAAGGTGTCCCCTGCGGACAAGCTCTTCGATCTGCCGTTTTAGTTCGCGACAGTCTTCGGTGTCGTGTTCACTTCGCCTGTGAAAGCGACAATACTTGGACTGGTCGGCGAGCTCTCGCGGGTTCCTCATCGGGACGGGGGCCTTGAGCAACCCTTTCTCCTTTATCTGGAGGAATATCTCTGTCCGGGACGCGCCCAAAGGGGGTAGAGGAGGCGCCGAAGCATGCAGGTCGGATCGGTTCTCCCTGCGCCTAGTCGCGGCGGGCTGTTGGCCTCGAGCCGGTTCTGACCTGACCCTCGTGTGCTCTTCCCGCATTTCGACCATCCAAGCCTCAGTCGCGACGAACTGGTTCGCCCGCTGAAGCATCTCAGGCAACGCGGTGGGGGGTCTCTCCACGAGGGACCAGAAGAATCGGGAAGGTCGCAACCCTGCCATGAACGCCTGCATCAGGAGAGAGGGATGGACGTCAGATAACCCTTAGATCTGCATGGCGAAGCGATTTACAAAGTGGGAGAGGGACTCATCCTCCCTCTGGCATAGTCCGAGAAGCAGGGTCGCGGACGGTTTTGGCCGTGCGCTGGCTAGGAAGTTGAGCTCGAAATCTCTGGCGAGCTGGTCGAACGAGGCAACCGTCCCGATTCGCAGGCTGTGGTACCACATGCAGGCAGATCCTCTCAAGGTTGTGGGGAACACCCTGCACATCAGAGCGTCAGAAGTTCCATATAGCGCCATTTGGGTGCGGAAGGCCGCTACATGGTCGGCCGGGTCGGTGGAGCAATCGTATGTGTCCAAAGAGGGGAGACGAAAGTTCTGTGGGACCGTCTGATCCCGTATTTCGGGGACGAATGGGGATCCCTGGTGCACACCCTCCCCGAGCTCTCCTCTCGACTTGCGGATCTCCTTCTGTACCTCATCAAGCCGTTGACAGACAAGGAGCAGCTGGGCTCGCAAGGAGTCCGTCGAGGCCGAAGAGATGGCCTCGGGTTCTGCGTGGCCCCCTTGTTCCGCCATCGCACGAGCCCCGTGCGGAGACGATGGGACCCGAGGCGAAGCGGGAAGCTCCAAGGGCTGTGTGGGAGCTTGAACGGGCGGCTCGTGTTGCCGAACCGATCGAGCGGTCGGCGGATGCAACATTCGAGCGACGAGAGGGATGACGGACTGCACCATACCGGTTAGAGTTTGGACTTGATGGGTGAGGCCGAGGAAGGCCTCGGACGACACGGGCGACGGTTCGGCCGAGGGGGCGTCGGGCGGCAATAAACCCGTGTCGTTGAATATCTGCTAGTAACGCTCCAAGGTTGCGGTGGGGTGTTCGTTGTGAAGACCCGCCGGCGGGGAACGTCCTCCCGGGGCTGCGGCCTGGTGAGACCCCTCGGCCGCGGGTTCGATCGAGTCGGCTTGGTGATCCCTCGACATTTGCGGGCCCTCCTTCTAGCGCCAAAATGTTGGGGTAAACAACTTTAAGTCGTGGCCTCGGGCCGACGCGGCTCGGTTCGGGTCCGTATGGCGGGGGATCTCCCAGGAGGGTTCCTTGGGACTGCAGAGGTCGCCGGCTTGGGTTGGTTCGGTCGTGGAGGTGGGTCGTCATTTCCCCTGAAAGGGGGCTCCTCGCTTGTGCGCTCGGTGAGAGGCGCCTCGTCTTCGTTCCTGCACACAGGTCAGGTCGGGCGCTCGACCCGACCCCTCCGACGATCAAGTCAGTAAAGGTTGCAGCCGGTCTCCCCCCCCCCCCCTCTCATTTAGAATGTGAGGGTATTTATAAGGTAGTTTGGCGTTGCCTGATGCGCCTGTCCGCTGGGGACAGGATCGTACCTCTAATGACGTCTGACATTGCTATTGGCGTGTCATGCGAGGTCTAGCCTGAGCGGTCGTTAATGAGCCTCGATTGGCGTTTCGGCTCGTGCTAGCCAGTGCTGTTAGCCTGTCAGGGACGTGGGGCGTCAGCTGATGTCACGCGAGTCTTATCATAATTACCACCCTTATCACCATACAACTTGTATGGAGAGTAACAACAAGGAACATATATATATATATATATATATATATATATATATATATATATATATATATATATATATATATATATATATATATATATATATATATATATATATATATATATATATATATATATATATATATATATATATATATATATATATATATATATATATATATATATATATATATATATATATATATATATATATATATATATATATATATATATATATATATATATATATATATATATATATATATATATATATATATATATATATATATATATATATATATATATATATATATATATATATATATATATATATATATATATATATATATATATATATATATATATATATATATATATATATATATATATATATATATATATATATATATATATATATATATATATATATATATATATATATATATATATATATATATATATATATATATATATATATATATATATATATATATATATATATATATATATATATATATATATATATATATATATATATATATATATATATATATATATATATATATATATATATATATATATATATATATATATATATATATATATATATATATATATATATATATATATATATATATATATATATATATATATATATATATATATATATATATATATATATATATATATATATATATATATATATATATATATATATATATATATATATATATATATATATATATATATATATATATATATATATATATATATATATATATATATATATATATATATATATATATATATATATATATATATATATATATATATATATATATATATATATATATATATATATATATATATATATATATATATATATATATATATATATATATATATATATATATATATATATATATATATATATATATATATATATATATATATATATATATATATATATATATATATATATATATATATATATATATATATATATATATATATATATATATATATATATATATATATATATATATATATATATATATATATATGAAGCTCCAAGGGCTGTGTGGGAGCTTGAACGGGCGGCTCGTGTTGCCGAACCGATCGAGCGGTCGGCGGATGCAACATTCGAGCGACGAGAGGGATGACGGACTGCACCATACCGGTTAGAGTTTGGACTTGATGGGTGAGGCCGAGGAAGGCCTCGGACGACACGGGCGACGGTTCGGCCGAGGGGCGTCGGCGGCAATAAACCCGTGTCGTGAATATCTGCTAGTAACGCTCCAAGGTTGCGGTGGGGTGTTCGTTGTGAAGACCCGCCGGCGGGGAACGTCCTCCCGGGGCTGCGGCCTGGTGAGACCCCTCGGCCGCGGGTTCGATCGAGTCGGCTTGGTGATCCCTCGACATTTGCGGGCCCTCCTTTCTAGCGCCAAAATGTTGGGGTAAACAACTTTAAGTCGTGGCCTCGGGGCCGACGCGGCTCGGTTCGGGTCCGTATGGCGGGGATCTCCCAGGAGGGTTCCTTGGGACTGCAGAGGTCGCCGGCTGGGTTGGTTCGGTCGTGGAGGTGGGTCGTCATTTCCCCTGAAAGGGGGCTCCTCGCTTGTGCGCTCGGTGAGAGGCGCTCGTCTTCGTTCCTGCACACAGGTCAGGTCGGGGCGCTCGACCCGACCCCTCCGACGATCAAGTCAGTAAAGGTTGCAGCCGGTCTCCCCCCCCCCCCCCCCCCCCCCCCCCTCTCATTTAGAATGTGAGGGTATTTATAAGGTAGTTTGGCGTTGCCTGATGCGCCTGTCCGCTGGGGACAGGATCGTACCTCTAATGACGTCTGACATTGCTATTGGCGTGTCATGCGAGGTCTAGCCTGAGCGGTCGTTAATGAGCCTCGATTGGCGTTTCGGCTCGTGCTAGCCAGTGCTGTTAGCCTGTCAGGGACGTGGGGCGTCAGCTGATGTCACGCGAGTCTTATCATAATTACCACCCTTATCACCATACAACTTGTATGGAGAGTAACAACAAGGAACATATATATATATATATATATATATATAGTTTTACGATCTTAACTTAGAGTTAAATCATGACCACATAATATAAATCGTATACATCGAGTCATATATAATCAAATTATACTTGATCATATAAGTTAAATTATATTTGATTATATGAGTTAAGTCATATCTAACTATACAAGTTTGGTTATATTTAGTCACTTGTGTTAAGTCATACCTAATCACATGAATTTGATAATGTCTAATCACGTGGGTTAAATCATGCTTGATCACATAGAATGAATTATGCTTAGTCATACGAGCTGAGTTATACTTGATCATATGTGCTAAGTCATAACTATTAAATGAGTTAGACAATGCTTGACTACATTGGATGAGTTATGTTTAATCACATAAGTTAGATCATACATGGTCACATAGATTGAGTAATGTCTAACTACATATATTATATTATATTTGATTATATGAGTTAAGTCATATCTAACTATACAAGTTTGGTTATATTTAGTCACTTGTGTTAAGTCATACCTAATCACATGAATTTGATAATGTCTAATCACGTGGGTTAAATCATGCTTGATCACATAGAATGAATTATGCTTAGTCATACGAGCTGAGTTATACTTGATCATATAAGTTAAATTATATTTGATTATATGAGTTAAGTCATATCTAACTATACAAGTTTGGTTATATTTAGTCACTTGTGTTAAGTCATACCTAATCACATGAATTTGATAATGTCTAATCACGTGGGTTAAATCATGCTTGATCACATAGAATGAATTATGCTTAGTCATACGAGCTGAGTTATACTTGATCATATGTGCTAAGTCATAACTATTAAATGAGTTAGACAATGCTTGACTACATTGGATGAGTTATGTTTAATCACATAAGTTAGATCATACATGGTCACATAGATTGAGTAATGTCTAACTACATATATTATATTATATTTGATTATATGTATTGTGTTATGTTGAATCACATCAGCTGAATCATATTTGACCACGTAGAATGAGTGATACCTAATCATATGAGTTAGATTGTACTTCACCACATAAGCTAGTTTGGTCAATCAACTTAACTAAGGTTAAATCTCCAATTTGACTCATACTTATTAAATTAGATTTTAATATTTTAAAAAATACTTTAAAATATTATTTTTAATGTATAAATTAAACTAATTTAGATTTATGTTCCAAATTTAAAAGTAATTAAATCTAAAAATTCATATTTAATTGTTTAAAACATAAATACACTTTCAATGATCATTATTTATTAATAATAAATTTTTTAAATTAAAATATTATTTTTAATGTATAAATTAAAATAATTATAATATTAAATAATTTTAAAAATATAAATAAAAGATTAATAATAAAAAAATATACTCTTCTCATGATCATTTCCTCTAAGAGAGCTAGGAATTGAGGAAAGATGAGCTCGAGCTCTCCATAAAAGATAAATAATAATTTTAATAATTTTCTTAATCATATTATATAAATAAAAATACTAATTTAAATAAAGTAATATATGATTTAAAGCAATTAATTGATGTTAGAAAATTATCGATGATTACAAAAGTCACAACTTAATTGGATGATCTGCATGATTAGTAAACTAATAAATTATTTGCAGTCAATCAAGCTCACCTAACAATTACAAGATCTTTTGAATGTTGATAGTTGTAATTTGTTCACTGTAATCAAACAGAGAAGACAAAATCCGGAATAAGCTACAAGTTCCTGAAGTTTCAGATCACCTAACATCTATAAAAGGGAAGAGTTGAGATGAAGCATTATGAAAACGATATAAAAGTATAATCTGAAAATGCACCAAGGAAAAAATATATATATAATTCATCGAGAAAAATTCAGATCATCATGGAAAAGAGGCTCGAATGGTAAAATCGGATATGAGAGATAGCAAAAACATAAAGAGCTTTCACATGCATGCATGGCAAACGAAAAGGTTCAATTGTGATTTTCAAAATATAATTGCCATGCAAAAAGAGAAATTAATGGTTCGTAAGACATATCTTATTAAGAGTAATTTAATTTTTAACCCACAATACCAAGCCGAATCACTAGGAGTAATAAAAAACCCATAGTTATTGAAATGTATTACTTAAAACCTCGGAGTAACCATAGTGACCATTTCCCCATAAACCAAAAATTTATTTCCACTATATTTTTTCTTGACTAAGAATAACATCATTAAACTTCTCTCATCGATCGGTAATAATGACAAACTTTCCATCTGCAGGATAGCAAACGTCAAGAACAAAAACCTGAGAAACCATAAAATTGTTTCTTAAAAAAATCAATTAAATAAGTTCACGTCAAGTCGTCAATTAAGAAAATTATCAAAAGTAATATCATGGTTAGATCTAGTCTATAGGCTATGGTTAGATCAAAAGTAATATCACCATAAAATTGTTGAGCCTGACATACTAATTTATTTCAATCTAAATCATAATTAATTTTTAAATTTTAAATTATACTATCATGAAATTATAATAAAAATATCTAACCACTACCATTGTGTTATTAAAACATAATATTAACTTAAAATGTTGAATATCTATTTTATAAATTTTATTCATAAGAAAAAATTATCCATATTTTTGATATAAATAATTTATTCCTATAATTTTGTATTTCTAGTGCTTAGCGAAGGGTTTACAGACTACAGATAAAGGCCGGTTGTTTGTATTAGGGCGCCGCTGCGGCTGCTCTCTTTCGTCCCACAATGGCGGCTGCGACGCTCCGCTCCGTACTCCGCCGCAATAGCCTCCTGCCCCTGTTCGAAACCTGCCGCCTTCGAGATATCCTCTTCTTCTCCTCCTCCACTGTCGACCCTACCGCCGCTGTAGGCGGCACCATATCTCCAGATCCCAACTTCATGGTGGAATACCTCGTGAACTCCTGTGGGTTCTCTCCCTCCGAGGCAGCCAAGTTCTTTAAACCCCTTGCGCGCCTCCGATCCACGGAGAAACCCGACGCTGTTGTTAACTTCATGAGATCTAAGGGCTTCGATGGCGCCGGTCTCAGGAAGGTGATATCTCGGAATCCCAGTCGCCTCTGCGTGAACGTGGAGAAGAACTTGGCCCCGAAGTTTCAGTTCTTACTCGATTTGGGCCTCTCGGAGTCGGATATCGTCGATTGCATCCTGAAGAGCGATGCCATCCTCCGCCTCGACGATCACCGTTCCTTCGTCCCCAAATTGGAGATGTGGGAAAGTCTCTTGGGATCGAGAGAGCTCGTTCTCAAGCATCTCAAGAAGACAACATGGTTTTTCTTCGCCAGCGTTGAGAAGACATTGCATCCTAACCTAAAGTTCTTGAGGGATGAGTGCGGCATTCCTGAAGAAAGGGTCTCTGTCGTCTTGAGAAGTCACCCACAATTAATCTCACAGAAACCAGAGTCTCTCCAAGCTTTGGTTGCGAGAGCCGATGAGCTGGGGATGCCACGGCAATCTCGGATGTTCGTGCGGACACTTGATGCTCTCCACAACGTAAGCCAAGAAAGGTTCGAGGCCAAGGTCGAGCTCATGAGGAGCTTCGGGTGGTCGGAGTCGGAGTTTTCTTCTGCAGTCAGGAAAGCACCCACCTTCTTATGCGTCTCCCTCGATATGTTGCGCAGAAAAGTGGAATTTTTTATCAATGTGGTCGGTTACACCCCTTCCTTCATCGCCTCCCAACCAACTATCTTGCTATATAGTCTGCAGAAGAGGGTAATTCCTCGGTTTCGTGTCACAGAGATGTTGAAATCGAAAGGATTGTGGACTGGACAAGGCAAGTTTACATCGATTCTCGTATTATCAGATACCAAATTCTTGGAGAAGTTTGTTCTCCCTCACAAAGAAAATGTTCCTGATCTGCTTTATATTTTGAGAGTTGCGGGCGTGTGTAAAGGGAAATGATACCTTTCATTTGGTATCGGAGGCTGAGAAAGGGCTTAGCTGATGGTCTAATTTGCCAACGACAAAGGTAGATTATTCCCCTAATTTTAGATTTGGGAATTTTCTGAAAAGGGCTTATCTAAAGGTCCATTGAGGTGTGGTATTTTTCTTTTATGACAAGCTAGCTAAATTAACATTGATTATAAATCAAATTTTTTCTGTCTTGCTGATTGCTAGCTTAAATTATTTTCTGATTGTCTTTGGCATAGTATTGTTGGTCTGTCTGTAAACTGCATGTTTTAGAAATTCTACATGACAGTCCAACTGAGATGACCTTTGGATCTATTGTAGGGACTTTTGGATTTTGTCCAAATTAATTTCAATTCTGCATTGGTTTTTGTTTGGGTAAGTCCTGATGAGTCATATTTCAGATCAAGTTATGCAGTATATAGAAAATATCACCAAAGATCACAAGAAATTGTTGAGTGGTAGTTACTCTAATGATTTAACTGGCTGAATAAAACTTAAACACCAAAAAGTTGTTTCTGTAATTTGTTTTTAACTGAATCATCACCTAATTTATGGATTTGGATGTCTAAGAAGGCTTCTTTGTAAACTTATTTATTTGTGTGCTAATTGGATATTTAAATTTGATTTATGCAATG
Source organism: Musa balbisiana (assembly GCA_004837865.1). Lineage (NCBI taxonomy): Eukaryota > Viridiplantae > Streptophyta > Magnoliopsida > Zingiberales > Musaceae > Musa > Musa balbisiana. Next base: position 5,339,030 of record CM017197.1, on the reverse strand, counting down.
TAGTATCAGTGTGCAGTTGCTTCAATGGAGTTTGTAAGAGCAGTTGCATTGGACTGATCAGGAGTCACCAGCTCTAGTACTAACTTTGCTTTTGGGTTGTATGGACTTTACTCTGAGCATCAAGACTTGAGTATGCTATCCTAAAATTTCTTCAGCCTCATTTGGAATTGCTAAAGCTTTTCCTGCATCAACAAAGTCGATTATGAAATCTTGATATGTAAGCCTCCTCCAATAATTGCATCTTTATTGAATGATTTTCAAGAACACAAAATCGATTATGAAATCTAATAAAATCATCCTTAGCTTAAAATTTTTTTAGTTAAGATCCCTAAGCTATCAAACTAGCTATTATTTGAAGATGAATATTTTTCTTTTGATTTTTTTTAATCCTTTCTACCAAAACTAATTGTACCATTAAACACATTTATTTGCCTCAAATAAAAGTTCAAGTTTCATATTTACCAAATTTGTCATCATAATTTTTTTAAAATATTCATATAGGCTATAAGATTTAAAAAAATTTTGTTCAAGACATCAACAACTATATTAGTCATCCCAAAATAGTAGTTGGTATTAAAATCATAATCTTTAAAAAGTTTGATGATCTTCGCTATCTTATATTTAAATCATTTTAAGTGAAAATATACTTGAAATCTTATTTAAGATTTCAAAAGTATATCCATAAAGTTAATACCTTTAAAGTTTTAGTGCAAAAATGATAGATATTAGTTTAAGTTATGAGTAAGATAGTTTATTTCATTAGTTTAAGTTTATTTCATTTAACCAAGTTAGAACATAACCAAGTCTTTGAAGTGAGGTGTTACCATACATTACAAGACCTTCTCATAAAGAATCACCAATATAGGAATAATAGCTAATTTCTCTTTCAATTCTTCGAAACTTTATTAACACTTATCCTGAACTTTATATTCTTATATGTCAACTTGGTTAAATGTGTTGTTATTTTTGAAAGATCTTTTACAATATCCAATCATACCCAATATGCCTTTAAACTTTGAAACATTAAGAGGTTGTTTCCAATTCATCATAGCTTCAATTTTTTAGGGGCTAATAGACATATCACACTAGAAATTATATGACCAAGAAATAAAACCTTATTGAGATACAAATTGAAGTAGTTAAATTTGACATATAGTTTCTCTTGTCTTAAGACTTTTAAAATTGTCCTCAGATAGTGTTTATGTTTTGTCATATTTTTTATTTTTGAAATAGATCAAAATGTCATCATTGAATATAATTATAAATTTATCAAAATAAGAGTTGAATCACCTATTCATGAGATTCATAAAAGTAACTAGTACATTTGTGTATTCAAAAGATATTACTAAAAATTTATAATGATCATATCTTATTCTGAAAATAATTTGATGTATATCTCATTCCCTCTTATCTTTAGTTGATAATACTCAAATCTCAAATCAATTTTCGAGTACACTTGAGTGCTTTAAGCTGATTAAATATGTTATCTATCCAAGAAAAGGAATACTTATTTTTTATGATCACTTGATTGAGTTGTCTTTAATTGATACGTACGATCCATTCTTTTTCTTTATAAATAATAGATTGACACCCCAAGATGATATATTAGGTCAATTAAAGCCATTATCTAAAAGCTCATGAATATGCTTTTTTAACTCCAACTCAATTGGTCTCAAGTAGAAGGTCAATTATAAATTCAATTTATTTGTCGGGATAGTCTAAGTAAATCTTTAAGAAAATCATCTGAAAAATCTTATACAAAAAGATATCTTTTAATATAATAAAAATAAAATTAAGTACCCTCAACATCCTTTCAATAATAGTTAGTAGCACTAAAAGTTGAAATAATATGATAGAGCTTTTCTTAAAGCCCAATGAACTAAATGAATGTTTGATCTTGGGGTGGGGTGAGAAAATAATAATTTTTCGAAAATAATCAACACTTGTATAGTACGTTAAAAGTCATTCATACCTAAGATAGGATTGATATTGTGAAAACTCTAGTAGAATAAAGTCTACTAACAAATCATGTCTTTCAATAGTAACAACACGATTCTAAATAATTGATCAGTTATAGTTTTCAATTAGTGTTGCTATTAACAATGTATTATTCAATAGTAACAAACAACATTTTACTAAATACTTGATCATTCTAGTTTTCATTAGTGTTCGTATTAAAAAATGTATTCTAGTTGTTTTAGATTCGTAATGTAGTCTCACAATAAAATAATATGATATAAAAAATAACATGTAAGTTACATAATAGGACATACCATGGAGTACAATTATACCTTGAATGATGTCACCTATGAGGCTTCAACATCTTAATACGGTTGAGTACAGAAGTTATCAACGATCCCCTTTTAGATTGTGAAATATTACTATTATATATTTGCTTTGGAGTTTGACCTTGGCATTGTTTCTATAGGTTATCATTCAACAAGTGCCTTGGTTGCTGACAAAAGAAGCATACATGTTGTCTCATGGGGCTTGAGGTGAAAATATGATCAGTCTTTTCATATCAATAACAACTTGTGACAACTTGATTACTAAGAGCTCGTATAGTAATGTCAAAGATTCAAAGTCAAGATTATATGCTCTTGCCCTTCTTTGAAGGTTCAAAATGTGATCCCCTGTACATAGATGGTACAACACTAAAAGATAGCTTTTGAGTCTTTGTCTATTACAATTCATTATCTAATTTTTTTATCACTAGAGTTAGATTGAATACTTCAGTATATATTAGTAAAACTAATACAATAACAGATTTTTCAATACATGGATGAAATCTCCTTCTCAAAAGGATAAGTCTTTTAATATTTATTAAAGGTAATATGCGGAGAGAACTAGATAAGCTCAATGAAATAATAATCATACTCCATCATAATCCTACTTTCCTAATGAATGCTAACGAACTCATATTGCTTTTCGAAACGAATCGAATTTGGAAAGAACTGTTTTATTTTTAAATTTTTTCCTTTCCTAAATGAAAAAAATAGATGACATCTTTTAGTTTTCTTTGTGTTCAATAGTTTTAAATATTTTCTTCACTTGATAGATCTAACGTTCTACAAGATTAAATCTAGTTTGTCCTAGAAAATAATTAGTCTCAATTTCTTAAGGTGGTCTAAAGTGTTATTTCTATCTCGTTAAGCTTTACTCACTTTTTTTGATGCTCAAACTAGCCTCTTATAATATTAAGAATTTCATGTACATCATCTAGAACATTGGCAAGTGCTGAAAAATAAGATGCATTTTAAGGTGTCCAGAAAGTTAGCACATAATCAGTGATAGGTATATATGAGGATTAAGTTTGTTCCAAAATACGTAAAACTTTTTAGTTAGTATTTGTCGAACATCTTTCAGAGGCATATGCCAATAGCATTATGACCATAAGAATCTCGAGCAATATGATCATTATTTACTTAAATTGGATTCATATCTCGTATAATAAGTCAAAAATAATTATTGAATATCTATTGACCCTAAATAATACAATGATATCATAAAAAAAGCATATCCTATATATTTTTTAAATGATTATAGCATCTTTCTATATATACATCACGAGCCAAATAAAAAAAATATTATTTTATTAATATGTAAATTATAAATATTTATTATAATTTATTTATTCATCAAAATAAAAGTCAAAAGTTAGGTTTTATGGAGAAAGATGTTAATTCAAAAATAAAATCCAACTAGCTCTACCTAACGAAAGAGGTATGTTTGCTCTCTATTACAATTCGATTTAGTATTATTATGAGATTGCTTTGAAAATTAAAAATAAAGTAATAAAATTTTAATATATTGAGTAGGAAACCCTATAAGTTAAGTGTAACATAAATACATATCTAAAACATGCCCAAATATACATTTCACGGATGGAAAAGCTTCATCATATAGGATAAGTTTATGTTTTTCTAATAGCAGATGCATACAAATACATATTGTAATATCATTCACCTATTAAGGTAGATAGATAGTGGACAAAGGAACCATCTAATCGTCATGTCTAATAACCTATTAATCTCCAAAAGGAATTAACCTATCTATTATTCATAATAAAATAAAATTATCTCATAATAATTATGTCCATATTAAGATGAAATAACATATTAAAACATCTCAATCTATATTTTCAGTATCACTAATATTAAAAAATATCAATTAGTTCTCAATTGATTTAAACCATGACTCAATCGGACCAATTGAACTTAATTTAACTAGTACATAATTAAAATCGATATCTTATTTTTATTTAATTGATTTGAATAATCATAAACTAGTATAATTTAGATTAGATTTTATTTAATTTAGGTTAAATAGACTTAAATAAGTTAAATCGATTTGGAATCCTTTAGATCTAAACTGATTAAATGTAATTTGGTTCAGGATAATAAGATAGATTATATAACACTAACTTAGATTGAGCTAGCCTAAATCATATACACTGCATATGTTTCAGCATACATCATCAAATTATAGTCAAAATAGTTAATCATTAATATTGAGTCATTAAAATATAATAAATAATAATAGATCAAAAAGATAAAATTTTAAATTTATATATAGTATGAATAATTAAAATATATTATTAATTAAAAATATTTTTTAAATACTTAACAGCATGGAATAAGATTTTATATATTGTATATAGCATGAATAATTATAATATATTTAAATATAAAATAAAATTTTAAGTACTTGAATGAATATAACAAAATTGTAGAAACTGTACATCGTATAAATAATTGTAATACATCTCAATTCAAAAATATTTTAAAAAAACTTAAATATATAAAGAATATTTATTTTTTTAAAAATACAAGAGAAACTATTCTTATGTAAATTCTTGTTCCTCACACAGTAAAAAACGGAGAGAATCCTCCCCGCCCTTCAAGGTAATAATTTTTATTTTTATTTAATTTATTGATAAAAAATAACATCACTTAACCTAAAATATTAAATATTTATTTTATAAATTTTATTCACTAGAAATAAAAAATTAATTATGCTGAAAGATTTGATTACAAATGAAACGGTCAAAATAGTATCTTGTAGGTCACTTTATCTATTTTTTTGATATAAATAATTTATTCCTTTAATTTTGTATTTCTTGTGCTTAGCGAAGGGTTATACACGCTGCAGATAGAAGCGGGTCGTTTGTCTTAGGGTGCCGCTGCGACTGCTCTCTTTCGTTCCACAATGGCGGCTGCGACGCTCCGCTCCGTACTCCGCCGCAATAGCCTCCTGCCCCTGTTCCAAACCTGCCGCCTTCGAGATCTCTTCTTCTTCTCCTCCTCTGTCGACCCTGCCGCCGCTGTAGGCGTCACCACATCTCCTGATCCCCACTTCATGGTGGAATACCTCGTGAACTCCTGCGGGTTCTCCCCCTCCGAGGCAGCCAAGTTCTCTAAACCCCTTGCGCACCTCCGATCCACCGAGAAACCCGACGCCGTCGTTAACTTCATGAGATCTCAGGGCTTCGATGGCGCCGGTATCAGGAAGGTGATATCTCGGAATCCCAGTCAACTATGCGTGAACGTGGAGAAGAACTTGGCCCCGAAGTTTCAGTTCTTACGCGATTTGGGCCTATCGGAGTCGGATATCGCCGATGCCATCCTGAAGAACGATGTCATCCTGCGCCTCGACGTTCACCGTTCCTTGGTCCCCAAATTGGAGATGTGGGAAAGTCTCTTGGGATCGAGAGAGCTCGTTCTCAAGCATCTCAAGAAGACAAGATGGTTTTTCTTCTCCAGCGTTGAGAAGACATTGCATCCTAACCTAAAGTTCTTGAGGGATGAGTGCGGCATTCCTGAAGAAAGGGTCTCTGTCGTCTTGAGAATTCACCCCCAATTAATCTCACAGAAACCAAAGTCACTCCGAGCTTTGGTGGCGAGAATCGATGAGCTGGGGATGCCACGGCAATCTCGGATGTTCATGTGGACACTTGATGTTTTCCACAACGTAAGCAAAGAAAGGTTCGAGGCCAAGGCCGAGCTCATGAGGAGCTTCGGGTGGTCGGAGTTGGAGTTTTCTTCTGCAGTCAGGAAAGCACCCACCTTCTTAGGCATGTCCCTGGATATATTGCGCAGAAAAGTGGATTTTTTTATCAATGTGGTCGGTTACACCCCTTCCTTCATCGCCGACAAATCATATCTCTTGCTATTTTGTCTGCAGAAGAGGGTAATTCCTCGGTTTCGTGTCACAGAGATGTTGAAATCGAAAGGATTGTTGACTGGACAAGCCAAGTTTCCATACATTCTCACATTATCAGATACCAAATTCTTGGAGAAGTTTGTTCTCCCTCACAAAGAAAATGTTCCTGAGCTGCTCGATATTTTGAGAGTTGAGGGCGTGTGTAAAGGAAAATGATACCTTTCATTTGGTATCGGAGGCTGAGAAAGGGCTTAGCTGATGGTCTAATTTGCCAACGACGAAGGTAGATTATCCCCTAATTTGAGATTTTGGAAATAGAATGCAAAGTGCTTATCTAAAGGTCCATTGAGGTGTGGGATTTTTCTTTAATGGCAAGCTAGATTAGTATTGATTATAAATCAAATTTGTTCTGTCTTACTAATTGTTAGCTTAACTTATTTTCTGATTGTCTTTGGCACAGTAATGTTGGTTTGTATGTAAACTGCATGTTTTAAAAATTCTACCTAACAGTCCAACTGAGATGACCTTCGGATCTATCATAGGGACTTTTGGCTTTTGTCCAAATTAATTCCAATTCCGGATGGGATTTTGGTTGTTGGGTAAGTCTCAAAGAGTCATATTTTAGATCAAGTTATGCAGTAAGTATATACAAAATATCACCAAAGATCACAGGAAGTTGCTGAGTAGTAGTCGCTCTAACGATTTAAGTGGCTGAAAAAATCATAGAACAGTAAAGAGTTGTTTCTCTAATTTTTTTTTAAATGAGTCATCACCCGATTTATGGATTTGGATATGTCTAAGAAGGCTTCTTTGCAAACTAATTTATTTGTGTGCTAATTGGATATTTAAATTTGATTTATGCATTGTAGTATCAGTGTTCAGTTGCTTCAATGGAGTTTGAAAGAGCAGTTGCATTGGGCTGATCAGGAGTCACCAGCTCTGGTACTAACTTTGCTTCTGGGTTGTATGGACTTTTCTCTGAGCATCAAGACTTGAGTATGCTATCCTGAAATTTCTTCAGCCTCATTTGGAATTGCTAAAGCTTTTCCTGCATCAACAAACTCTGCCTCGGGAGGCTTGTGTTCATCCACCTTTTGTGATTTGGATAGTTCATTCTTCTTGATGTGATCTATGTTTCTCGTGTCATTAGCGGCGTGGCCCAATGGCAAGTCAATTTTGGGAGAATTATAAATTCCCCAATTTTTGGGTCTTCTAATCGTGTTTAAGCCACTTTATCCTTTAATGATATTTCTCCTTTGTCAGTGAGAAAAAGACAAACTATAACATGCAAACAAATATGTAAGCTCAAAAGGTTTAAAATTGACAATTAAATGTGTATTTCAAATATCTGAAATGCGTCTCATGTCTTGTCGTGTACAAGCAAAAGGATGACCTCCTTAAACTGACGGTGAATCCAACAAACGATCAAGATAGAAACATCTCTACCGAGCGCATTCCACGCTGTTGACCTATGTATGAGTATACAACATGAAAAGGGAAGCTCTTAGCTCACCTTCTTCCTCCATTAAGAACTAACAGGGGATGCCGAGTGAGCCAATTGGGGATGCAAGAGGCCATATAAAGAAAAGCAGATAAGGAGATAGAGGAAGAATAATTCTAGAGGTCTTGCCAGTCAAGGACATGACGCGAACCTTCCAGCCATGAGAGCAACATATACAATTGTCTCTGTTACACTCTCTTCCTCGACGTATAATTCAGCCCTGCTTTAGCTCAATGCAGTCTGCAACGACAACCAACGAAGTGAGTTTTCATAGGTACATTTTGATATCAACAATTGATCAGATCTGTGAACATGTATTGGTACATACATTAAAATGATCCAAATGTGGTGTAGAAACATAATCCCCAGCAAAACGAGCAGTTACTGGTTCAAGTACGGCATATGTTATCAAGTAATTTAAATTTTAGCCCACAATGCCAAGCCAAATCACTACATAATAGGAGTAACAAGAAACCCACATTTTATTAAAATAAGTTACTATAAAATATCAGACAAGTAACTTCATGTTATCAAAAAGGAAAATGATAACCAGAGAGGCCACCTTTTCCCCTCAACATCAACCCCATGAATCAAAAGTTCATCTGAATATTTGGCAAGGAACTTGTTAGGAACCTTTTAATTTTCCTTTTATTTTTACATATTTATTAAGTCTGTTTATTTTAACTAAAGTCGGAACTCTATAAATAGGGATGTAACTGCTTCTTTTCGCATCAATGAAAAATACTATTCTGTCTTTTGACAAACCGTAGGAGGCCGATCCCCTCGAAGCGATCAAGGAGGTCGATCCCCTCGAAGCGATCATCCCTTTCTCTTCTTCTTTTTTACGATAAGACTGTAGGGTCTTATCAATTGGTATCAGAGCAGCGATCCTTGGCGTTCTCGCTGCAACGTTAAAAAAAAAAAAGAAAAGTGGGTTGTTACCCCGGCGGCCACCGGGAAGGGTTCCCCGCTTCCCTTCTTCCCCACCGCCGCCCCTGCTCTCCGGCAGGCCGCGGCCTCCCTTGCTGCCTCCTTTCCACCGCCGGCGTTGATTCCCGGTCGATCGACCAACACCGTCGCTGCTACTGCCCAGCTACTGTGCAAATGCCCTTGACTAGACATCAGAAACAAGAACTGGGGATTACCAATTTGCAATCGTATGCAATGGCTGCCGATAACTCAGTGAAGGCACAAATGGAAGCGTTGGAAACCAGAATTGAAAATCGGTTACAAGAAACTCTTCATGATTTCAAAAAGAGTTTGTTGGAGCACTTTAGCGGGTTTCAATAAGATGGGAGCTCAAGTTCTCCGCTGAATAGATCGAGAGATACAGGAAAAGGGCCCCAGGATGGTGACACATACTACCCACGCATCAGGGTAGAATTTCCACGATGGGAAGATGGGGATCCGACCAGTTGGATCTCTAGGGCAGAAATTTTTTTTTGTTTTCACAGAACCCCAGAAGAATCCAAGGTGGAAGTGGCCTCAATCCAGCTCGATGGAGATGCAATCCAGTGGTATGACTGGTACGAAACTTGCCACGGAATTCCTTCTTGGGAACAGTTTAAAAGAGGACTTCTTGTTTGCTTTGGACCATCCGAATATGAGAATGTTGATGGCCAACTCGCTAAAATTCGAATGACTTCTACAGTGTTGGAATATCAAAGTAGATTTGAACGATTGTCCAACCAAGCTAGAGATTGGTCAGAACGACAACTTCTGGGTACATTTATTGAAGGGCTTATTCCCGAGATCCGATGTGAGGTTAAGGCTCGTCAACCCCGCACTATGATGGTTGCGATTTCATTTGCACGCCTACATGAAGAAAAAATTGGTGTGGAATATCGTCGAAACAAAGGTGCCAATAAACAAGTGATTAGCAGGCAACCTACCTCATCTACTCTTAGTCGAAACCATAACACTAGCAAACTAACCCGAGAAGAACTCAAAGAAAGGTTAGCAAAGGGTTTGTGCTGGCATTGCGATGAAAAGTGGAGTAAGGAGCATCGATGCAAACAAGGAAGGCTTTTGATGATTGAACCGATCGAGGTGGACCCAGAAGTAGAAGTATCGGATTCCAATCATGAAGAAGTGGAAATTAATGATGATGTTGAAGCCGTCACACATACAGTACATGCATTGGCTGGCTACTCTAATCCACAAACCATGAAAATTAGGGGAACTCTGAAACACTAGTCTGTCACTATTTTAATTGATACAAGTAGCACCAATAATTTTATGGATAGGAAAGTTGCAGCCTGATTAGCTTACCATATCGAATGTTGTGACAAATTTGAAGTCAAGGTAGCCGATGGACGGATTTTAACCTGTGACAGCAAGTGCTCAAAGATAAAACTAATGTTGCAAGGCCAAGAATTATTTGTGGATTTCTTTTTATTGCCCTTGGAAGACTATGAAGTGGTGCTCGGAATTGAATGACTATCAACCCTAGATGATGTCTCTTGGAATTTTTCTAAACTGATTATGAAGTTCTTTATTAATGGAAGACAGGTGACTCTCCAAGGAAGACGTGGAGGTAAAGTTACAACTATCACTAGCCATCGGATGGAGTGGGTCCTTTGGAAGACACACATTGTATTTTTGGTGCAATTACATACCATTGAAAAGGAAATGACATCGAACATTCCGGCTGGAAATATTGAATCCTTGCTAGCCGAGTTTGCAGATATATTTGCAGAGCCACACGAACTTCCACCTCTTAGATGTCATGATCATCGGATCCCATTGTTACCCGAGAAGGCACCAACCAATGTCCGACCCTATAGATATCCACATTTCCAAAAGGCAGAGATAGAGAGGATTGTCACAGAGATGCTCAAAACAGGAGTTATACGAGCTAGTGTTAGCCCATATTCTTCCCCAGTCTTACTAGTCAGAAAGAAGGATGGCTCATGGCGGATGTGTGTCGACTATCGTGCACTTAACAACATTACAGTAAAGGATAAATATCCTATTCCAGTAGTGGATGAACTGTTGGACGAATTGGGAGGAGCTCAGGTCTTCACTAAATTGGACCTACGATCGGGTTATCATCAAATCAGAGTACATGAAAGGGATGTTCAGAAAACTGCCTTCAGGACACATAATGGCCATTATGAGTTTCTAGTAATGCCTTTTGGGTTAACCAATGCGCCCTCTACCTTCCAGAGTTTAATGAATGATATATTTCGGGCTCATCTCCGTAAGTTTGTTTTGGTTTTCTTTGATGATATTTTAATATACAGTCATTCCCTAGAAAGTCATTTATTACATTTACGAATTGTCTTTAATATTCTTCGTGAGCATGGTCTTTTTGTCAAGAGATCCAAATGCAGTTTTGGGCAACCTGAGGTTGAGTACCTTGACCATATCATATCTCAAAGGGGTGTTGCAGTTGATCCTTCAAAAATCCAAGTGATGACAGATTGGCCAATTCCAAAGTCAATCAAAGCCTTAAGGGGTTCTTGGGACTAACAGGCTATTATCGAAAGTTTGTGAAGAATTATGGCAAAATTAGTGCCCCCTTGACGTCACTTCTAAATAAAAATGCATTCAGATGGTCAGAAGAGGCAACTCATGCTTTTCAAACCTTGAAAACTGTAATGACTACTACACCTGTGCTTGCTCTACCCGATTTTAATAAGATGTTTGTGATTGAATCTGATGCTTCTGGAGCTAGAATAGGGGCTGTATTAATGCAGGAAGGTCGGCCTATCGCTTATGCTAGTAAGGCTCTTTCCCCTTCCCATTTGAGTTCATCTATTTATGACAAGGAGATGCTAGCCATCATACATGCAGTCACAAAATGGAGGCCCTACCTAATTGGTCGACGGTTTCAAATACGCACTGATTTTTTTTTTTTTTTTTTTTTTTTTTTTTTTTTTTTTTTTTTTTTTTTTTTTTTTTTTTTTTTTTTTTTTTTTTTTTTTTTTTTTTTTTTTTTTTTTTTTTTTTTTTTTTTTTTTTTTTTTTTTTTTTTTTTTTTTTTTTTTTTTTTTTTTTTTTTTTTTTTTTTTTTTTTTTTTTTTTTTTTTTTTTTTTTTTTTTTTTTTTTTTTTTTTTTTTTTTTTTTTTTTTTTTTTTTTTTTTTTTTTTTTTTTTTTTTTTTTTTTTTTTTTTTTTTTTTTTTTTTTTTTTTTTTTTTTTTTTTTTTTTTTTTTTTTTTTTTTTTTTTTTTTTTTTTTTTTTTTTTTTTTTTTTTTTTTTTTTTTTTTTTTTTTTTTTTTTTTTTTTTTTTTTTTTTTTTTTTTTTTTTTTTTTTTTTTTTTTTTTTTTTTTTTTTTTTTTTTTTTTTTTTTTTTTTTTTTTTTTTTTTTTTTTTTTTTTTTTTTTTTTTTTTTTTTTTTTTTTCTGGACGGTTTCAAATACGCACTGATCACAAAAGCCTCAAATATTTTCTAGAGCAAAAGATTTCTTCTCCAGAGCAGCAGAAATGGGTCACAAAGCTACTGGGATTCGATTATGAGATCGTTTATAAAAAGGAGAGTGAGAATTTAGTAGCAGATGCCCTCTCACGCCTTCCAGAACAAGCTGAACTAGTAGCTATTTCTATTCCTATTTGCGAGACTTTGGAAGTTATCAGAAGGGAATAGTCAAATAATCCTGAGATCCAAAACATCGTTAAGAAGCCCCAGGTTCTGTCTCAAATTATAGTTGGGATTCGGTGGACTTGCGCTATAAAGGCCGAATAGTGGTTGCCCCACATTCTCCTTGCCAGGCAATAATTCTGAAGGAGTTTCATTCATCACCCGTTGCTGGTCACTCGGGATTTCTCCGCACTTATAAGCGAGTTCGACAACTTTTTTACTGGAAAGGTATGAAAAATTTTATCAAGAAATTTGTTACTAAATGTGATGTTTGCCAACGTCACAAAAGTGAGACAGTAGCCACCCCAGGCTTACTACAGCCCCTTCCTATTCCTGATGCTACTTGGACCGATATATCTATTGATTTCATTGACAGTCTCCCATCATCTCGAGGAAAGAGTACTATACTTGTAGTCGTGGATAGACTTACGAAGTATGCTCATTTCTGTGCTTTACGACATCCTTATACTGCTGCAAGTGTTGCTCATATTTTTGTGGAAAACATAGCTAAATTGCATGGGAGTCCCCGTTCTATTGTTAGTGACAGAGACAAGATTTTTACTAGCTCCTTCTGGACAGAACTTTTTCGTTTACAAGGTACTCAGCTGAATATGAGCACTGCTTATCATCCACAAACAGATGGGCAAACTGAAGTGGTAAACAGGTGCCTAGAAAATTACCTCCGATGCTTTACTAGTGACAAGCCGAAGGAATGGGTCAAATGGCTTCCCTGGGCAGAGTGGTGGTATAATACCTCTTACCATTCTTCTATTAAAATGACTCCATTTGAAGCAGTTTATGGCCAACCCCCACCTACAATTACAAAGTATGTACCCAGTTCTTCTAAAGTTGATCAAGTGGATAAGGAATTGATGGATAGAAATAAGATTATCCAGCTGCTAAAGGATAACCTCACAGTCGCACAAGCAAGAATGAAACAACAAGCTGATAAACACCGAAGTGAACGAGAATTTACTATGGGTGATTGGGTTTTCCTTCGTCTTCAACCCTACAAGCAAACTTCCATAAAGGTCCGATCTTCCATGAAGCTATCTCCTCGGTTTTTTGGGCCTTATAAGGTATTAGAACGCATTGGACCAGTGGCCTACCGCTTGGAATTGCCTGCTAGTTCTAAAATACATCGTGTTGCATGCCTTAAAAGGAAATTGGGTGAAGATGTACTAGTGCAGTGCCATTTGCCGGACACTACTACTACTGGGGAAGTTCAAGCTCAACCACAAGCCATACTTGATCGACGAGTTGTAATGTACCGCAGACATCCTGTAACTGAAGTGCTAGTGCAATGGGCCAACTTACCAAGGGAAGATGCCACTTGGGAGTCCTACAACATGCTAAAGGAGAAGTTTCCAGAATTTGATGCTGCTCAGCCTTGAGGGCAAGGCTGAATTGTAGGAGGCAGGATTGTTAGGAACCTTTTAATTTCCCTTTTATTTTTGCATATTTATTAAGTCTGTTTATTTTAACTAAAGTCGGAACTCTATAAATAGGGATGTAACTGCTTCTTTTCGCATCAATAAAAAATACTATTCTGTCTTTTGACAAACCGTAGGAGGCCGATCCCCTCGAAGCGATCAAGGAGGGCCGATCCCCTCGAAGCGATCAAGGAGGTCGATCCCCTCGAAGCGATCATTCCTTTCTCTTCTTCTTTTTTACGATAAGACTGTAGGGTCTTATCAGAACTCCAAAGTTTCCTTGTCAAGAATAACATCACTAAACTTCTACCATCTGTCAGTAACAATGGCATACTTCCCATCCTGTGAGAGAGCAAAGGTCAAGAACAAAAGAGATGAGAAATGAAATAATTCCTCCTGAAAAATAACCAATTTAACAAGTTAACAACAAGTCAAAATATAACACCAAAAATAATGTCATATTATATATATAACACCAAAACAGAAAAAAATAATTCAACAAGCATTGTTTTTTGACATTGAAGGACAGGAAGGAAGTGATCAAATTAGTATGTTTACTTAAGGGAAAAAAGTGTTCAAATTTATAGTTACAGCAAATGTGCCTAAGGCAGGCCGAGTTAAGATTAGCATGCTTGGAGTACGTGGAACAACATACATGGACATCTTAAGGCTTAGATTAAATTGATGCCATGTCCTGTTAAAGGATAATTAACAATAAAACAGCAATGAAATTTGTGCAGATATATGACAGGAACAATTAAGACTAGCATGCTTTCCTTGAAGGTGGATACAGACACTTGCAAAGTAATCCTTAGAAAATGACAACATCTGATTTAAAATTCAAGAGTTTAAATTGATCCATGTCAACTACAAAGATACATGAAAAATGAAAAAGATCAAGGTAAAAAAGGAAAATTGATATTGTTTCCACCGGTGATCCTACAAGATTTGGTAATTATTAATATGAAAAACACTAAAGCAATATATGCAATAAAAGGAATTGCAAAATATCAGAAAACATAGTTCAAATTTGACATAATAGAAGGATGATCAGATCTAACCAGAAGGAATGGAGGAGAAGAAAGGGATGCGTGGAGTCAAAACCAACTCATCCTTGTAGGTTTAAAAGCTAACCCTCCGTAATCAGGAAAGAAAGGGACTTCGAACACTCAACTCCCCCTAACTCCATTCAACACTGACTTGAACTTTGAAGGGGTTGAGTCGGGAAATTCCCCTCCCGACCTCAACCTTTGTGCAGGAACTGGTAACGAAGCAGCAGCAACCTGCCGAGGGAGAACCACACTCGAGAGTCGACACTTGGACCCAACCCGACCCAGCGTCGACGTGACCTGAGCATCCGCGTGGGCGACCTTGCGCATCTGAGACTAGACCGAGCCATGCTGACATCTCAACCATGGCATAAAGGTTCACTAATATTTTGACGCTAAAAAGAGGGTCTCGATGTTGCAAGATCATCCCTAGCCAAGTAATCTAAGCGAACACCTTGGAGAGGAGCCACTCCCAATGCACTCAACCTTCGGATTCGAAGGACAACTCCCACCTCCTATGAGCCTAGAAGAAAATGGCCTCACTACAACCCTAAGCCTCTATTTATCGACCTTGGGAAGTCACCCCCTGGGGCCACCATGGGACAACTTCCTGTCTCTGTCGAGGCATTCCTTAGCCTCATGCATCAAGTTTAAGCCCAGGCAAGAATGATGCAGACCATCATCCCCCTTGTTCCTCAGCTTGCTCAACAGTTAATGTTACCTCAATCACCGTAATGGGATCCATCGGCTCTTGTCCCTGCACCACCGTCAGTCGCTCAGCAGCCCGTCGTTGCGGACGTTACCCCATTACCCGAAGAGCTATCGGGAAATCCAAGGTCGACATCCGAGCACAATGCTCCAGACCTCTGACGATCCTACCCGAGCGCCCCCGAGCACAACACACTGTCATCCAATTCGACAAACTCTTTCCGAGCTCAGCTACACTCGGTCAATCGATATCTTAATAAGGTCCAAAAGGAGTTCAAGCATAACTTCCTAGCTAGCATGTGGCGCTGGCCAGAGTTGTGCACCTTGGCCAAATAGTGCCCGAGTAAAGTGTGCACCTCGGCCAAACAATGCCCGAGTTGTGCACCTCGGTCAAATAGTATCTCAATGGTGCACCTCGGCCAAATAGTGCTCGAGTCGTGCACCTCAGCCAAAGAATGCCTCAATGGTGCACCTCAGTCAAACAGTGCCCAAGTTGTGCACCTCTGCCAAATAGTATCCTCAATGGTGCACCTCGGTCAAACAGTGCCCGAGTTGTACACCTCGGCCAAAAAGTGCCCCAATAGTACACCTCGATCAAATAGTGCCCGAGTTGTGCACCTCGGTCAAACAATGCCCCCAATGGTGCACCTTGGCCAAACAGTACCCCCAATGGTGCACCTCGGCTAAACAATGCTCGAGTTGTGCACCTCGGCCAAACAATGTCCGAGTTGTGCACCTCGGTAAAATAATGCCTCAATGGTATACCTTGGCCAAACAGTGCTCGAGTTGTGCACCTCGGTCAAACAGTGCCTACGTTATGCACCTCGGTCAAATAGTGCTTAAGTTGTGCACCTCGGTCAAAAAGTGCCCCCAATGGTGCATATTGTTCAAATAGTACCCAAGTTGTGCACCTCGGGCAAACAGTGCCTCAATGGTACACCTCGGCCAAATAGTGCCTCAATGGTGCACCTCAACCAAATAGTGCCCCAAATGGAGCACCTCAGCCAAACAGTGGTCGAGTTGTGCACCTCGACCAAATTGTGCTGAGTAATGCATCTCGGCCAAACAGTGCCTCAATGGTGCACCTCGGTCAAACAGTGCCCCTAATGGTGCACCTTAGCCAAACAATACCTGAGTTCGTTAAATAGTGCCTAAGTGACGCACCTTGGCCAAAGAATGCCTCAATGGTGCACCTCGGCCAAATAGTGCCCGAGTGTACACCTTTGCCAAACAGTGCCCTCAATGGTGCACCTCGGCAAAAAGTGGCCCCAATGGTGCACCTTGGCCAAACAGTATTCGAGTTGTGCCTAAGTGACGCACCTTGGCCAAAGAATGCCTCAATGGTGCACCTCGGCCAAATAGTGCCCGAGTTGTACACCTTTGCCAAACAGTGCCCTCAATGGTGCACCTCGGCCAAAAAGTGGCCCCAATGGTGCACCTTGGCCAAACAGTATTCGAGTTGTGCACCTCAACCAAACAAATGCCTCAATGGTGCACATCGGCCAAAACCCGAGTTGTGCACCTCAGTCAAACATTGCCCTCAATGGTGCACCTCAGCCAAACAGTACCCTAATTGTGTATCTTAGCCCAAGTGATGCATCTCGACTAAAGAATACCTCAATGGTGCACAGCGGCCAAATAGTGCATGAGTTGTGCACCTCGACCAAAAAGTGTCCCAAATGGGGCACATCAACCAAACAGTGCCCAAGTTGTGCATATCGGTCAAATAGTACCCGAGTGATGCACCTTGACCAAACAATGCCTCAATAGTGTACCTCGACCAAAAAATGCCTTAATGGTGCACCTCGGCCAAACAGTACCTCATTTGTGTATGTTACCCAAACAATGTCCGAGCTGTGCACCTCAATCAAACAATGTCCGAGTCTAAAAAAATAATAATGAGCAGTGATAAGATGATCATTCTTAAAAAAAATATTTATCTAAAATTTTTAAAACTTAGAGCGTTCTATGAGACAAACATGAAGTTAAATAGTCAAAATTCGTCCCAAAATCAAAATTATTTTTTTTAGCAAGTGTGTTTTTTTAAAAAAGATAAAATTATATAAATATTATATAGATATTTTATCCATATTTTTAATATACATAATTTATTCCTGTAATTTTGTATTTCTTGTGCATAGCGAAGGTTAAACACGCTGCATATAGGAATTAGGGTTTTGCTTCGGGTGCTGTCTTTTCTCCTACAATGGCGGCTGCGACTCTCCGCTCCGTTCTCCGCCGCAATAGCCTCCTGCCCTTGTTCGAAACCTGCCGCCTTCGAGATCTCCTCTTTTTCTCCTCCTCTGTCGACGCTGCCGCCGCCGGATGCGGCACCACATCTCCTGATCCCCACTTCATGGTGGAATACCTCGTGAACTCCTGCGGGTTCTCCCCCTCCGAGGCAGCCAAGTTCTCTAAACCCCTTGCGCACCTCCGATCCACCGAGAAACCCGACGCCGTCCTTAACTTCATGAGATCTCACGGCTTCGACGGCGCCGGTATCAGGAAGTTGATATCTTTGAAACCAAATTACCTATGCGTGAACGTGGAGAAGAACTTGGCCCCGAAGTTTCAGTTCTTACGCGATTTGGGCCTATCGGAGTCGGATATCGTCGATGTCATCCTGAAGAACAATGGCATCCTCCTCTTCAACGTTCAGCGTTCCATCGTCCCCAAATTGGAGATGTGGGAAAGTCTCTTGGGATCGAGAGAGCTTGTTCTCAAGCAGCTCAAGAAGAGAGGAAGGTTTTTCTTCTCCAGCGTTGAGAAGACATTGCATCCTAACCTAAAGTTCTTGAGGGATGAGTGCGGCATTCCTGAAGAAAGGGTCTCTGTCGTCTTGAGAAGTCGCCCACAATTAATCTCACATAAACCAGAGTCTCTCCGAGCTTTGGTGGCGAGAGCCGATGAGCTGGGGATGCCACGGCAATCTCGGATGTTCTTGCGGACACTTGATGCTCTCCACAACGTAAGCCAAGAAAGGTTCGAGGCCAAGGTCGAGTTCATGAGGAGGTTCGGGTGGTCGGAGTCGGAGGTTTCTTCTGCAGTCAGGAAAGCACCCACCTTCATTTGCATGTCCCTCGATACGTTGCGCAGAAAAATGGAATTTTTTATCAATGTGGTCGGTTACACCCCTTCCTTCATCGCCGACAAATCATATCTCTTGCTATTTTGTCTGCAGAAGAGGGTAATTCCTCGGTTTCGTGTGACGGAAATGTTGAAATTGAAAGGATTGTGGACTGGAAAATACAAGTTTACATCGATTCTCGTATTCTCGGATACCAAATTCTTGGAGAAGTTTGTTCTCCCTCACAAAGAAAATGTTCCTGAGCTGCTTGATATTTTGAGAGTTGAGGGCGTGTGTAAAGGAAAATGATACCTTTCATTTGGTGTCGGAGGCTCAGAAAGGGCTTAGCTGATGGTCTAATTTGCCAACAACGAAGGTAGATTATCCCCTAATTTGAGATTTTGGAAATAGAATGCAAAGGGCTTATCTAAAGGTCCATTGAGGTGTGGGATTTTTCTTTAATGGCAAGCTAGATTAGTATTGATTATAAATCAAATTTGTTCTGTCTTACTAATTGTTAGCTTAACTTATTTTCTGATTGTCTTTGGCACAGTATTGTTGGTTTGTATGTAAACTGCATGTTTTAAAAATTCTACCTAACAGTCCAACTGAGATGACCTTCGGATCTATCGTAGGGACTTTTGGCTTTTGTCCAAATTAATTCAAATTCCGGATGGGATTTTGGTTGTTGGGTAGGTCTCAAAGAGTCATATTTTAGATCAAGTTATGCAGTAAGTATATACAAAATATCACCAAAGATCACAGGAAGTTGCTGAGTAGTAGTTGCTCTAACGATTTAAGTGGCTGAAAAACACTTAAACACCAAAGAGTTGTTTCTGTAATTTGTTTTTAAATGAGTCGTCACCCAATTTATGGATTTGGATATGTCTAAGAAGGCTTCTTTGTAAACTTATTTATTTGTGTGCTAATTGGATATTTAAATTTGATTTATGCATTGTAGTATCAGTGTGCAGTTGCTTCAATGGAGTTTGAAAGAGCAGTTGCATTGGGCTGATCAGGAGTCACCAGCTCTGGTACTAACTTTGCTTCTGGGTTGTATGGACTTTTCTCTGAGCATCAAGACTTGAGTATGCTATCCTGAAATTTCTTCAGCCTCATTTGGAATTGCTAAAGCTTTTCCTGCATCAACAAACTCTGCCTCGGGAGGCTTGTGGTTCATCCACCTTTTGTGTTTTGGTTAGTTCATTCTTCTCGATGTGATTATGTTTCTCGTGCATGAGTGGCTTGGCCCAATGGCAAGTCAATTTTGGGAGAATTATAAATTCCCCAATTTTTGGGTCTTCTAATCGTGTTTAAGCCACTTTATCCTTAATGATATTTCTCCTTTGTCAGTGAAAGAAAAAGACAAACTATAACATGCAAACACAAATATGTAAGCTCTAAAGGTTAAAATGACAATTAAATGTGTATCTCAAATTTCTGAAATTGCCATAGCCTCATGTTGTAGAGTTTATATTTCAGCTAGGATCGTTAAGATATCAATCATCTTTGATGTTGAAATGTGTTTTGATTTTGACTCCGGTTCGAATCGTTGAATAATAATGTCTCGTCTCAGATCTTTGAGGTGTGGGATTTTTCTTTAATGGCAAGCTAGATTAGTATTGATTATAAATCAAATTTGTTCTGTCTTACTAATTGTTAGCTTAACTTATTTTCTGATTGTCTTTGGCACAGTATTGTTGGTTTGTATGTAAACTGCATGTTTTAAAAATTCTACCTAACAGTCCAACTGAGATGACCTTCGGATCTATCGTAGGGACTTTTGGCTTTTGTCCAAATTAATTCAAATTCCGGATGGGATTTGGTTGTTGGGTAGGTCTCAAAGAGTCATATTTTAGATCAAGTTATGCAGTAAGTATATACAAAATATCACCAAAGATCACAGGAAGTTGCTGAGTAGTAGTTGCTCTAACGATTTAAGTGGCTGAAAAACACTTAAACACCAAAGAGTTGTTTCTGTAATTTGTTTTTAAATGAGTCGTCACCCAATTTATGGATTTGGATATGTCTAAGAAGGCTTCTTTGTAAACTTATTTATTTGTGTGCTAATTGGATATTTAAATTTGATTTATGCATTGTAGTATCAGTGTGCAGTTGCTTCAATGGAGTTTGAAAGAGCAGTTGCATTGGGCTGATCAGGAGTCACCAGCTCTGGTACTAACTTTGCTTCTGGGTTGTATGGACTTTTCTCTGAGCATCAAGACTTGAGTATGCTATCCTGAAATTTCTTCAGCCTCATTTGGAATTGCTAAAGCTTTTCCTGCATCAACAAACTCTGCCTCGGGAGGCTTGTGTTCATCCACCTTTTGTGTTTTGGTTAGTTCATTCTTCTCGATGTGATCTATGTTTCTCGTGTCATGAGTGGCTTGGCCCAATGGCAAGTCAATTTTGGGAGAATTATAAATTCCCCAATTTTTGGGTCTTCTAATCGTGTTTAAGCCACTTTATCCTTTAATGATATTTCTCCTTTGTCAGTGAAAGAAAAAGACAAACTATAACATGCAAACAAATATGTAAGCTCAAAAGGTTTAAAATTGACAATTAAATGTGTATTTCAAATTTCTGAAATTGCCATAGCTCATGTTGTAGAGTTTATATTTCAGATAGGATCGTAAGATATCAATCATCTTTGTGAATGTGTGAAATGTGTTTTGAATTTTGACATCAGTTGTTTCGCAGAGAATCTGTGCATGAGTTGTAGAACTGATAGAACTTCCTAGTTGATCGACAATATTGGGAAGATATGAAAAAGATTCTCTTTTTTTATTACTTGAATAATAATGTCTCGTCTCAGATCTTTGAGGTGTGGAGAGTAACTGCAAGGAGCATCTCCAGTTATATACTCTGACAATATCACAATTTGCTTGCTTGCATCGAAATCTCCACTTGACAAATCACTCATGAGAGAATTCTCAAGAGACTCGTGTTATATCAGAGTCATATTCAATCATCTTTGGATTGAGAGTCACATTGACTTATAAAAGAAAACTGACAGCCAATAAGGAGAAGTGCATGGATTCAGTATTACTCTCAAACTGAGAAACTATCAGGATCTTGGAAAATATGTCAAATTTCTTCTTGAAGTCCTTTTTCCCAAATAGGCTTCTCAGATCAGCATTCACAATATTTCCTTCCATCAATATTTTGATCAACATTCACAACATCACAAGCTCCTCGTCGATTCCTAACCTACCATAACACAAATGGATAAGTCAAATTATACAATAAATTATATATTTTTAAAATTTAACACTCTCAATTTACCTTAAGCTTCTTGTAGCATCAATGCACCAGCAATAAGGTTAATTTTTAAAAATCAAATATAAATCAAGTATTACAATTAGTATCATGCATGCAAGATAATTTTTTTAAAAATAATATTAATATAAATAATTATAATATATTTTAATGTAAAATAAAATTTTAAAAACATTATAGCATGAATAATTATAATATATCTTAGTCAAAAAATAAAATTTTAATTACTTGAAGGAATATAAGAAAATTTTAATAGCTACATAAAGCATGAATAATTATAATATATTTTAATCCAAAAATAAATTTTTAAACACATAAATTTATATAAGAAAATATTTATTTTTTAAGAAAGGTAAAGGGACCTACCTCTCATGATATAATTTTTTATTTCTTCCATTGCTGAACTTGATTTGGTGACAAATGATTGAAAAAAAATCCGTCTCCTTAAATTAGAGTGGATGAGTCTTCAATATAAGGTAATAAGAATTTTTATTTTTATATTTATTTAATCTTTGTTTTTATTTAATTTATTGGTTAAAATAACATCATTCAACTTGGAATGTTTAATATTTATTTCTTAGACTTTATTAGTAAGAAAAAATCAAGTAATTATGATTAAAATGAGGGATTTGATTATATTTCTTCTCTTCTAAAGAAAATTTGGTTTTTAAAGTTAACTTACCTTAATAAATAAATGAGGATATTACTCTCTTATATATTATTCTCTTTCCCAAGTTGTCTTTTGTGGTGTCATCAAAGAATCTTTATCGAGAATATAACTTTATTCCTTATAACATGATTTTTTCTTTTCGAAGATCTAGTTCGATTGCTTTAAGAAGGTGGCATCATCTTATAACTACAGAGGCTAGTAACATATAACATGAGATAAATCCTTGATATACCTCTAGAGTATAGAAACGTAAAATTCATCATAGATATTAGTTAAAACTAATGGCAAAGCTAATATATATGTCATAGGCCAAACCTTATGTAAAATCTCAAATGGGCTAATAAATTTTAAGGCTAACTTTCCTCTTTGGTGAAATCTCAAGACTTCCTTGGTTGGCGATACCTAAAAGAAAACATGATTATCAATTTTGATTTTGATCTGCATAACTTTTCTAATGACTTTGGACTGTTAATAATCTCTTGCTTATTATTTAGATATGTAAGATTGACCATGTGATATATATTTTCTCCAATAATGAGCTTCAAATATGATCATATATGTACTATTTCAAATACTTATCCATATGGACTGAGTCATACTTAATCACATGAGTTAGGTTGTGCTTGACTACATAGGTTAGTTTGATCAGTCAACTTACATTAAATCCTCAATTTAACTCATCTTATTAAATTATATTATAATATTTTTTTTAAAAAATAAAAATATTTTAAATAATAATTAACCTTAAATCCATTCTATTTCATGAATTAACTAATTTAGATTCATAATTTTAAATTTAAAACTAATTAAATTATACAAATTCATACATAATTTTTTAGACATAAATATGCCTAATTAAATAAATTAAAATTATTATTAAATTAACTAATTATTTTAACATCATAATTCAATAATAATTATTTATTAATCATAATATTTTAAAATTAGAAGATTATTTTGCATCATATTAATTAAAAATTCTACTATTGAATATATTAAAATATAAATAAAAATTGGTAATAAAAAAATAGAGAATCGTACTCATTCTTGCAATCCTATCATCAAAAAAATTCTTTTGGGGAGCAGATGAACTCTTCTCAAAAGATAAATAATATTTTTATTTTACTTTCATATAAAAATATATTATAATATTTATTCTATATTGTTCACACACAAAAATAAAATTTAAAATATTTGCTTTCTAAGAATTATATCACTCATTAGGAAATAAATTAATTAATAATTTAATAAATTGATAAAAAAAATTATTTATTCACATAATTAAAAATAATAATTTTAATTAGTTTAAAGTATACTAAATTAATTAATTATAATAATACATTATTTATAATAATTAATAATTTACTTTATGAAAAAAAAATCTATCATTACAAAAATCATGACTTTATTGGATGATATGCAATTAACCAAGATCACCTAACAATTACAAGATCTTTTGAATATTGATAGTTGCAATTTGTTCAATATATAATGGAACAGGCAAGACAAAATCCAAGATAAGCTGTTAAGTTCGTGAAGTTGAGCTGAGCTGAAGCATTACGAGAAAAAGAAAATGTTCAAAAGTGGTGTTGAAGCAAATATAATAGGCACGCAAAAATGGTTACTAGTTCAAGCAACAAGCATATGTAATTAAGTAATTGAACTTTTAATCCGCAACTCCAAGCTGAATCACTACATAATAGGAGTTGCCAGAAACCCACAGTTATTAAAACAAGTTGCTATAAAAAACAAAAATAAGACACGAAGCGACTTCAACTCCTACGTATTAGGGAACTCCAAGATATCCTCTTCTAAGAATAACATCATTGTCATCGACTAGTAACGATGGCATACTTCCCATCTTGCAAGAGAGCACAGGTAAAGAACAAAAGCGACGAGAAATGAAAGAATTCCTCCTAAGAAAAAAACTAATTTAACAAGTTCACAACAAATCATTAACCAACAAAATTGACAAAAGTAATGTCATAATATATAACAATAAAACAAATAATTCAACAAAACTTGCTTATATATATATTGTAGGACGATGCCATATCCTAATTTTTTTTACAAGATTTTACAAATACATCGATAAATATCACTTTTTAATATACATATATATATATATATATATATATATAATATATTATAATTTATTTATATATCAAAATAAAAGTTAAAAATAATCATAGTTTTTATTCATAAACATAATAATATAAACTCAAAAATAAACATTCAACTTCAAGAATGGTCTGTTTTTTATTAAAATCTAGTCTAAGATTGCTTTGAAAAAAAATAAAAAAATTTAACAATATTAAGTTGTAACACCTTATAACATAAATACATATAAAAAAGTTAATCGCCCAATTGACATATGTTAAATTCCCGAATGAGTACTCTCCTAATAGTAAATGGAGATGCTTTATTCTGTTAGGACAGGGTTGGCACCAAGAGGGGGGGTGAATTAGTGCAGCGAAAAGATTACGTTAGTTTCAAAAAAATATTCATTCGATTAAAACCAATTTCGACGAAAACCATTTCGAAGAGATGTTAACTTTGAAATCGTATTCGTAAGTGTAATGGAAGTAAAGCAAGTAGTTTGCAGTGAAGGTAAATTGCACAAATAGAAATGCAAACCGAGTTTTATAGTGGTTCGATCGTCGTGACATACCTCCACTCCGTCGATTCCTCTTTCGTCGAGGCCATCGGCATCCACTATCGATCTTCCTTTAATAGGCGAAGATCAACCTCCTTTTTATAACTCGATTATCCTTTTACCAGATTTAGGAGATAACCCTTACACCCCTCTTACTTCGCTCTCAAACTGTTCTAACACTTAGAACTTTGAGAGGAGTTCACACAAGATTGCATCTGCGTTTCTTTCCCTTTTTACTCTCAATACTTGTATGTATTAACCAGGGATGAGAGGGGTATTTATAGGCCTCAAGTTGATTCAAACTTGGAGCCTAAAAATATCTCATCCCGGGTTTCCTAGGTACGGGCGGTATCACCGCCTGTGCTAGGCGGTACCACCGTCAGTGTCAGTCTGACACTAATACTGCATTGGGCGGTACCACTGCCTGACACCCTATCAGGGGTGGTACCACTGCCCAGACTGGTAGTACCACTGCTTGACAGTCTTAGAGACTGTGCCACGATAATGCCACTTCTTGGGACATTGTTTGGGCCATGTATTGGGCCCAACACAATCCTTACATGGGCCCAATTGGCCCATAATTAGGTTGGCCTAATTTCAATTCCAATTATGTGCTAACTACGAAATTTAAGACATTTATTAAGCTAAACAAGTCCCTATGTCTTGATTTTTTTCTGACGGGCTTCTAGCGATCTTCCGGTGAACTTCCGATGATCTCTTGGCAATATTTCGGCGGACTCTCGGCAACCTCCTGGATTTCACGAAGATCTTCTTGGTGAGTTCCAACGAGCTTCTTTGGCAAGCTTCTGGACTTCTCGGTAGAACTTTCGACGAACATCTGGACTTCCGACGAACTCTCGAACTCCCAACGAAATCGCATTCTTGACTCCGGGGACTTCATTTTACTTTATGCCTTGCTATCGTAGTTAATCCTGTACATGTAAAAAACACACTTTAATTTAGACAATTAATACTAAGCATGAATCATGTTATCCGGTATGTCATTAGTTCATCGACGCTTCGTCTGATTCTTCGACACATCGTCCTCTCTTGCGACCTATTGCCCAATCGGCCAGTTGACTCCGCAACTCCGATATCCTTGGCGCAATATCCACTCTTCTTGGCCCGATGCCCGAATCCATGGCCCGAAGCCTTCTGTCGATACGTCGACCAATCCTTCGGCTCGATATCCAATCTTCTGACATGTTTTCCTCTAGCCCAATATGATTCTTCTTGCTTTAATTATCTCATCCTGATCGAAGCATCCTATGCAACTCAAAACGTAGATTAATTCATAAACACTTATCAATTGGTTTTATTAACAAAATATGAGATTCAACACATTCTGTTATATGATTTTATATTATTCGGATGTATACGAAGTCATATCGCACTCTCAATAATGAATGAAGTGGATGGAGGAACCATCATATCTCACATCCCACTAATTCTTGAAAGAAATCACTCTACATGCCCTCATTAAGCAACAAAATCATCATATACTGATCATTTTCATACCGAGATAAAATAATATATTAAAAAAATTTAATTTATCTTTTAAATATTATTAATATAAAAATAATATTAATTAGTCCTTAATTGACTTGAACCCTAGTTTAATCGATCTAATTGAACTGGATTTAATTATAACCTAGTTGAACCGATCTCTAATTCTTATTTAATTGATCTAAAACTATTTTAGACTTAATATATTTTAGATTAGATTAAGTTTAATTTATGTTAAATAGATTTAAATAAATTAAATCAGTTCAGAGTAACCTTCAATCGATTTAAATTTATCAAATTAGATTTCGCTCAATCGAACACAAATGAAATAATGTAAAGATAATAAGTTAGATTGTATAGTAATAGGATAGGTTAAGCTAGTCGATATACTAATCATGTGCATTGTATATGACTATGCATATATCATACCAATCTATGTCGACTCATAGCCCATAAACTAATCATCTACACTACACATGATTGTCCATGTTAGGTCGGATTAAATGACTAACTATGCTTAGCCCATTGGGTCTAATCTATGGGTTGTAGTTTAGATTGTGGGTAGAGCATGATTTACTAAGCGGGTTTCAACCTAAATCATAATTAATTTTTTTAATTTTAAATTATAGCATCATGAAATTATAATAAAAATACCAAACTATTGCAATTGAGTCATTAAAACATAATAAATAGTAATATATTAAAAATATAAAATTACATTAAAGGGAAAATAATATTTTTTACTCAACTATTATATAAATCTAATAGAAATTGAATATTACAACTAGTATGATGCATGCAAGATAAAATTTTTTAAAATTATTATAGTATGAATAATTATAATATATTAAATCTAAAAATAAAATTTTAAATATTTGGATGAATATAATAAAATTTTAGAAACTATACATAGTATGAATAATAAAAAATAAAAAAATATTAATTTTTTAAAAAATATAGAAGTGCCTAACTCTCTGATTTGACATAGTAAAAAACGAAGAAGAGGAATAGCCCCTATTAAATAAAAAGAGTTGAGCCTTCCAAGGTAATAAATATTTTAATTTTTATAATTAATTAATTAATTAATTAAAATAATATCACTTAACTTAAAATATTGAATATTTATTTTATAAATTTTATTCATAAGAAAAGAAAGTAAATAATTGTACTTAAACTGAAATATTTAAGCATAGATGAAACCTGTCAAATTAGTATTTTAAGATCATTTTATCCATATTTTTTATATAAATAATTTATTCCTATAATTTTGTATTTCTTGTGCATAACGAAGGTTATACACACTACGTATAAGGACGGTGGTTGTAATAAGGGTGCCGCTGCGGCTGCTCTCTTGTCCCACAATGACTGCCGCTCCGCTCCGCTCCGTACTCCGCCGCAATGGCCTTCTGCCCTTGTTCGAAACCTGCCGCCTTCGAGGTCTCCTCTTCTTCTCCTCCTCTGTCGGCGCTGCCGCCGTCGCCGTAGGCGGCACCACATCTCCTGATCCCCACTTCATGGTGGAATACCTCGTGAACTCCTGCGGGTTCTCCCCCTCCGAGGCAGCCAAGTTCTCTAAACCCCTTGCGCACCTCCGATCCACCGAGAAACCCGACGCCGTCCTTAACTTCATGAGATCTCAGGGCTTCGACGGCGCCGGTATCAGGAAGGTGATATCTGGGGATCCCAGATACTTATGCTGCAACTTGGAGAAGATCCTCACCCCGAAGTTTCAGTTCTTACGCGATTTGGGCCTATCGGAGTCGGACATCGTCGATGTCATCCGGAATAACCATGAGATCCTCTGCCGCAACGTTCACCGTTCCTTCGTCACCAAATTGGAGATGTGGGAAAGTCTCTTGGGATCGAGAGAGCTTGTTCTCAAGCATCTCAAGAAGACAGGATGGTTTTTCTTCTCCAGCGTTGAGAAGACATTGCATCCTAACCTAAAGTTGTTGAGGGATGAGTGCGGCATTCCTGAAGAAAGGGTATCTCTCGTCTTGAGAAGTCACCCAAAATTAATCTCACAGAAACCAGAGTCTCTCCGAGCTTTGGTTGCGAGAGCCGATGATCTGGGGATGCCACGGCAATCTCGGATGTTCATGTGGACACTTGATGTTTTCCACAACGTAAGCAAAGAAAGGTTCGAGGCCAAGGCCGAGCTCATGAGGAGCTTCGGGTGGTCGGAGTCGGAGTTTTCTTCTGCAGCCAGGAAAGCACCCACCTTCTTATGCATGTCCCTCGATATGATCTGCAGAAAAATGGATTTTTTTATCAATGTGGTCGGTTACACCCCTTCCTTCATCGCCGACCAATCAAATCTCTTGCTATATAGTCTGCAGAAGAGGGTAATTCCTCGGTTTCGTGTGACGGAAATGTTGAAATTGAAAGGATTGTGGACTGGAAAATACAAGTTTACATCGATTCTCGTATTCTCGGATACCAAATTCTTGGAGAAGTTTGTTCTCCCTCACAAAGAAAATGTTCCTGAGCTGCTTGATATTTTGAGAGTTGCTGGCACCTGTAAAGGAAATGATACCGTGCATTTGGCATCGGAGGATGAGGAAGGGCTTAGCTGATGGTCTAATTTGTGACGACGAAGGTAGATTATTCCCCTAATTTGAGATTTTGGAAATAGAATGCAAAGGGCTTATCAAAAGGTGAATTGAGGTGTGGGATTTTTCTTTTATGACAAGCTAGATTAGCATTGATTAGAAATCAAATTTGTTGTCTTACTGATTGTTAGCTTAAATTATTTTATGATTGTCTTTGGCATAGTATTGTTGGTTTGTCTGTAAACTGCATGTTTTAGAAATTCTACATGACAGTCCAACTGAGATGACCTTTGGATCTATTGTAGGGACTTTCGGATTTTGTCCAAATTAATTTCAATTCTGGATTGGTTTTTGTTTGGGTAAGTCCTGATGAGTCATATTTCAGATCAAGTTATGCAGTATATAGAAAATATCACCAAAGATCACAAGAAATTGTTGAGTGGTAGTTACTCTAATGATTTAACTGGCTGAATAAAACTTAAACACCAAAGAGTTGTTTCTGTAATTTGTTTTTAAATGAGTCATCACCCAATTTATGGATTTGGATGTATCTAAGAAGGTGTTATCTCTTGTCAGTGGATGCTTCTTTGCAAACTTATTTATTTATGTACTAATTGGAATATTCAAATTTGATTTATGCATTGTAATATTAGCATGCAGTGGCTTCAATGGAATTTGAAAGACCAGTTGCACTGGGTTGATAAGGAGTCACCAGCTCTTCTGAAATGTCTTCAACCTCCTTTGGAATTGCTAAAGCTTTTCTCGCATCAACAAACTCTTGCATGCCTCCATAGGCTTCTGCTCGTCCATCCTTTGTGATTCCAGCAGCAGATCTCTTCATTCTTGGATTTGGTGGATGCAACTTCTCATCATCATAGCTGAAGCTTCCGCTCCACTTGAAAGCCTTCAGAAGGCTGCACAACTAAATTTCTCCAACATCTGAATCGAACTAATTACCTCTAGTTAGTCGATTCGCTGGTTCCTTTTTTTATTTCTTTGTTCAAGTCTTTATATTGTCGATGTGGTCCATGTTTCCCGCATCATGAAAGGCATGGTCCATTGGCTAGTCAATCTCGGAAAGACCGTAAATTCTCTATGTTTTGTGGGTCTTGTAATGATAGATCAGTCTAGCTCAGTATCTAATCCACTTTAATCTTTTATGAAATTTCTCCTTTTTCAGTAAAAATAAACAAACTCTAACATGCAAACTAACATGTAAGCTCAGAAGGATTTATGCACACTATCTTGACCCGTTCTCAACCAGTATTTTTCTGGCTATCCGTGCCTTTTTGCATGTATTCAGTATCTCATTTCAGATAGGATCATTTGATCATCACTCATCTCTATCATTGCGTCAATTGTGTTTTGAATTTTGATATCAGTTGTTCCCTCTTTATTCTTTATTCTTTATGTCTTGGATAATAATGTGTCTCTATTTTGTTAAGACAGACATTAGTGAAATGAATATATGGAAGTAACTGAGAAAAGTAGAATTCATATATTTAAATAAGACAAGTAATCAAAGCAAAATTATGCATATTAATGAACCAATACAACGTGAACATACAACAACATGCGCATTTTCAAACAAAGTATAGAATATTTATGGATGATCACGAAGTTGGCAAATATAGATTGATGTCTCCAGATTGAAATGTGGCCTGCTGTAATTAACAGGTGTTATGTTACAGATATACTATATTGATGTACGGTCAATTTTAATTAAATATCATATAATCCATGATCAACTTCAATCTTGACTTTTTTTTGAATTTTTACGAGTCATAAATACTATTCAAGGCATATTAATTTAAACAAAAGAAATCAAGTTTTAAAGGATTATAGGATTTTTTTTTCAAATCTGGTGCAGCAATAAATTATTTTTGGATCAAATAAATGAATAATTTTATATTTTTAAAAAATACAAAATCATATAAATATTTTGTAGATCACTTTATCCATAATTTTGATATAAATAATTTATTCCTGTAGCTTTAATCTCTTGTACTCAGTGAATGATAGTTGTTGAAATTATGATGCTCCTATGGCTCTCCTTTATTCTTAAATGATTGTCGCAAAGCTTGTCTTTCTCCTTAGTCATGATAACTTCCTATCCCTATTTGAAACCTATCGCTTTCGAGGTCTTCGTTTTTTTTTCTTACTTCATCACCGATTGATTGTGATCATGTTCTATCAAGTTAGCTGAAAAGATAAGGATGATTGAAGATGAACTCAACGTTTAATAAGAAGAAGGTGAACTGCATCATGAAACTACGACTCAAATGCGTCTTATGTCCTATCGTGTACAAGCAAAAGGATGACCTCCTTAAACTGATGGTGAATCCAACAGATGATCAAGATGGAAGCACCTCTACCGAGTGCATTCCACGCCAGGGAGTATCCCCATCATAATCATACAATAGTACATATGTTGACCTATGTATGAGTATACAACATGAAAAGGGAAGATCTTAGCTCACCTTCAACTCTTCTTCTTCCTCCATTAAGAACTAACAGGGGATGCCGAGTGAGCTAATTGGGGATGCAAGAGGCCATATAAAGAAAAGCAAGTAAGGAGATAGAGGAAGAATGATTCTAGAGGTCTTGCCAGTCAAGGACATGGCGCGAACCTTCCAGCCATGAGAGCAACATATACAATTGTCTCTGTTACACTCTCTTCCTTGACGTATAATTCAGCCCTGCTTTGGCTCAATGCAGTATGCAACGACAAACCAACGAAGTGAGTTTTCATAGGTACATTTTGATATCAGCAATTGATCAGATCTGTGAACATGCATTGGTACATACATTAAAATGGTCCAAATGTGGTGTAGAAACATAATCCCCAGCAAAACGAGCAGTTACTGGTTCAAGTACGGCATATGTTATCAAGTAATTTAAATTTTAGCCCACAATGCCAAGCCAAATCACTACATAATAGGAGTAACAAGAAACCCACATTTTACCTCTGTGAGCTTTGTACAACTCTTTTGATCACTGAACAACTCATTCCAACTTACATGGTCTCATCCTTTATCAAGTGCCTTGCTTGCCTTGAGTACCATTAAGTTTGGTTGCCAACATTGAGCCGTAGCTCAAACTCAGCTATCTCAACCTTTGTGTGCTACGCATTCTTCCCAACTTGCTTGTCCTCGTGGTGCCTCTTGCGCGAAGGGGTTGGCCATTCCTCTGAATACCAATCTTAGATGTCCGCTCCTCTGAGAGACTCCTTTTCCCTACGTCTCCATGTACGTTTTCCCCTAAAACGGTCGTGTGTGTTGACTGCCCTCAATGTAATCACATCCGGTCCCCTACATTTGCATGCCAAGTGTTTCTATGAGTGTTTGCCCCGCTCTGATACCATATGTCACAGACTTAGCTAGTTTTGCCTAAGTCGTGCAATACCCTTGCGTGTCCGTCTGCAAAGGTCAGCCTCCCCGAAACCTCCTATGGTCCCTTAGGACATACAAAAGAGAAAACGGGTTAGAGAAAACGCCTCACTCGGGATCCACAAGCAATCATCTCCGTAAACACTTCATAAACAATGCAAATTACAAGTAGACTTTACAAGCTCAGAACGATTACACAACAAAGGGATAAAATGATCCACTATAGACCGAAAATCTCTCACAAATGTCCATATGACACAACCTTTATTTATAAGCCTAAAATGACCATCAAACCCAACTAAAATAAGACTATTAAGCCTTCGGTCATTCCTCTACATACTGTGCAAAGCATGAACATACCATAAAACAGGGACATACATAAGCATTACATCAAACATCATGTTTAGAAGTTTGTCCGTGACATTGCGCACCTCCTATCCACCGAGAAACCCGAGGCTGTCCTTAACTTCATCGAGATCTCAAGGCTTCGATGGCATTGGTATCAGGAAGGTGATATCCTTGAGACCCATTTACTTATGCTGCAACGTGGACCTCACCCGGAAGTTTCAGTTCTTACGCGATTTGGGCCTATTTGAGTCAGACGTCGTCGATGCCATCCTAAAGAACCCTGTCATCCTCCGCCTCAACGTTCACCGTTACATCGTCCCCAACTTGGAGATGTGGGAAAGTCTCTTGGGATCGAGAGAGCTCATTCTCAAGCATCTCAAGAAGACAAGTCTTAAGGGATGCGTCCTAACCTAAAATTCTTAAGGGATGAGTGCGGTATCCCTGATGAAAGGGTTTTTCAACTCACCCAACTTTTATCTTGCGGAAACCAGAGTCACTCCGGGCTTTGGTTGTGAGAGCCGAGGAACTTGGGATTCCCCGACACTCTCAAATGTTATTGTCGATCCTTAAAGCTCTCCACAGGGTAAGTAAAGAAACACTCGGGGCAAAGGTTGAGGTCCTGAGGAGCTACGGGTGGTCGGAGTCTGAGTTTTTTTCTGCAGTCAAGCAGTCACCGAGCTTAGTATCCCGTTCGCTGGAGTCGTTTCGTAGAAAAATGGATTTTTTAATCAATAAAGTTGGGTACGTCCCTTCCTTCATCGCCGTCCACTCATGTCTCTTGCATTATAGTTT
Organism: Musa balbisiana; assembly: GCA_004837865.1. Taxonomy (NCBI): domain Eukaryota; kingdom Viridiplantae; phylum Streptophyta; class Magnoliopsida; order Zingiberales; family Musaceae; genus Musa; species Musa balbisiana. The sequence goes on along the minus strand of CM017197.1, from coordinate 5,305,332 downwards.
GGAGAAGAGGGTAATTCCTCGGTTTCGTGTTTTCGAGATGTTGAATACGAAAGGCTTGTGGACTCGACGAGGCAAGTTTTTGTCCGTCGTGAAATTATCAAATACAAAATTCATGGAGAAGATTGTTCTACCTTACAAAGAAAAGGTTCCTGAGCTTCTTGATACTTTGGGAGCAGGTGAGTGTGAAGGGAAACGAGCCCTTTTATTTGGTATCAGAGGAGGATGAGAAGGGCTTAGCTGATGGTCTAACTCACATGTGAATTTCTCAACAGGAGATGAGCAGTGATTCGGCAGCTTTTTCCTTGACAACGAGCTGTCTTACATCAACCACCAGCCTTGGCTACTAAAGTGCAGTCCAGTGAAAGAATTATTTCTTAGTGTCTTGTGGTAGTAATGTTGTAATTGGAAGGTATATGCAGTGCACAACACAATGTGTTCCATTTTTACTCATTGAGGTTCATGGAAAAGTCTGTTCTTTGTTGCAAAGAAGAAGTCCCTGGCCTGTTTGAAATCTCTGATCCATGGAGGTAGATTATTCCCTTATTTTGAGGTTTTGGAAATAGAATGCAAAGGGCTTATCTAAAGGTCTATTGAGGTGTGAGATTCTTCTTATGTGACAAGCTAGATTAGCATTGATTATAAACCAACTTTGTTTTGTCCTACTAAATGTTTGCTCAAATCATTTTCTGATTGTGTTTGGCATAGTATTGTTGGTTTGTATGTGAACTGCAGGTTTTAGAAATTCTGCTTAGCAGTCCAACCAAGTGACCTTTGGATCTATCGTATGGACTTTTGGATTTTGTACAAATTGATTCTGAATGGGTATTTGGATTCTGTCCAAATTAATTCCGGATCGGTTATTGGTTGTTGGGTGAGTGTGAAAGAGCCATGTTTCAGATCAAGCTATGGGGTATGTATACATCACCAAAGATCACAAGAAGTTACATGGAGTTGTTGTTGCTCTGATGATTTTAGTAGCCAAAAAAAATTTAAACACCAAAGTGTTGTTTATGTAATTTGTTTTAAGTGACTTTTCAAGGATTTATGGATTTGGATGTCTTTAAGGAGGTGTTACCTCGTCAGTTGAGCTTCTTTGAAAACTTATTCGTGTGCTAATTGGAGGATTTCATTTATGTTTATTTGATGTATTGTGATATTTGCATGCAGTGGCCTCAATGGAATCTGTAAAGACCAGTTGCTGTGTTGATCAAGATTACCATTGGTTTGGTACTCATCCATTTCTTTTGCATCTAAGGTGTCACTTTGTTTGCAGGTTGAATGGACTTCGGAGAATCAAAACTTAAAGGAGTATGCCTGAAATGTCTTGAGCCTCATTGGAATTGTTGAGTATGCTATCCTGAAATGTCTTCATTCTCATTGGACTTGTTGCTCAGGCATTTCCAGCATCAACAAACTCTAACATGCAAACTAATTTTATTATAAGCCAAACATTTTAAAATTGACAGCAAAATGTGTATTTCAAATTTCCGTAATTGTCTTTAGGTTTTGTTGTAGAGTTAATGATCATTACATCACAAGGTTTTATGTCCTGTATTTAGTGCAGAAATGATTACTTACGATTGTGCACAGTATCCTGACCCATTCTAAGCTACTCTTGTTTCTGCCTCTCCATGCGATTGCGAATATTTTTAATATCACAGTTCAGATAAAATCATAAGAATATCGATCATCTTTCTCAATATGTAAAACGATTTCTGAATCTTGATATCTGCTGTTCCATCTTTTGCAGCGAATTTTGTGTAGCTGTGCATGAGTTGTGGAACTGACACAACTTTCAAGTGCATCAAGAGTACTGGATGGTATGCAAAAACTGCTTTTCTAATTACTTTATTTATCCTGCCATGCTTGTTAGTAGTGCTACAGAGTTTGCTATGAATCTTGTTTCTTGCAAGCAGATCATTGGAAGTGATTGTTGGATTCTTGTTCATAGTATTTGATTTATTTTTGGTGTTAGTTTATTTAATCTGTTGTGAGTTCAGTATGACAAAGTTTCAAAATCATTTGCTTTTTATCTCAATTCTCACTGGACGTATCGAGACTCGTAATGGGCCTAAATTGGGCTTTCTCATTGAGTAGGCTTGTTCAATATTTTTGACTCTTCTTCATGAGGCCCAATTGAACCCATTACGGACCCGTAAGCAGCCGATTTCTTGTGCGTACACTCGACCCTCAGCCAAACTGCACCCACGTGTGTCTCTCTCGTTCACTCAACGGCTTCGGAGGCGTCGGTTGCGTTACTCGTCGCTAATTGATAGACCTCGACCTGCCCACCGTTGCATCATCAGCCATCACGTATCCTGTCCTGTCGCCGGCCTCTCTTCCCCGCTTCACCCAAAGAAAGAGAAGAGAACCGAGATGGCCACCCTCCGCCCGTCTCCCATCGCCTCCCCCCCCCCGCCGTCCCCGTCTCGTCCTCCCTCCGTCTCGTCCGCCTCCCCGCCGCCACCCCTCTCTCAGGGTCGCCTCCCCATCCTCCCGCCGCCCCCGCCGAGGCGCCGTCATGATGGATACTGCCGCGTCGAGCTACGCGAAGGCGCTCGCGGAAGTCGCCCGGTCCAACGGCACCCTCGAGGCGACGGTCACCGACATGGAGAAGGAGGAGCGGGTGTTCGCCGATCCGAATGTCCAGTCCTTCTTCGCCAACCCCACGGTGGCGCCGGAGCGGAAGGCGGAGGTGGTGAAGGAGATCGCCGCCTCCAGCGAGCTATGCCCCCACACTTCCTCAACATACTCGTCGACATGCATTGTGTCGTGAAGGAGTTCGAGGTGTGCAACAACCGGATCACCAACACGGAGTGGCCATTGTGTCGTCGGTGGTGCGGCTGGAGTCGCAGGATCTCGCCCAGATCGCCCAGACGATGCAGAGGCTCACCGAAGCCAATAACGGGAGGATCAAGACGGTGCTCGAACGCTCCCTCGTCGCCGGCTTCACGATCAGGTACGGGCCATCAGGTTCCAAGTTCATCGACATGAGCGTCAAGAGATGAGATCGCTTTGCGGCTCGATTTCTCCTCCATCACCCTCGCCTAGTCGACAGGTCAGCGTATTCGTACTTCGTCTTACTCGTCCTTCTTTCAAGATGCTATCTTGTCGTGAATCATAAGGCACTTTGGGGGTTTTCTTGAAATGTTTGTGATATATTGCTCTTCAGGTAATCAAGTAAGTGTGATTTCTGTGAATTCTTCATCGAGTCTGCTCCTTTTTCTTCTTTCTTCCAATTGTAAGCTATGTGTCTGCTATCATTACACAACTATGTGTAAGCATAATATAGATTGGAAGTTAAATATAGCTCGCAATGATCGTAAGAATTTTTCAATGTCATGGAGAGTAATCTAGCTAAAGTTTTTGCAGAATAGTTTAACTATTGATTGTTATTAGCAATAAGTAAGAAGGGCATTGCAATAGCATTCTTAGCTTAAATTTTGATTTGCTAATTACCTTAATTTTCCCTAAAGCATGATTGTGCCCTGTGAGATTTTTAATCAAAAGCTAAATGTTTCTCTCCCTTAGATTGGTAGTTTTTGAGGTGTTACTGTTATGTGTGGTAATATTGTGCAATGGAAGGGAAACTTGTGCATTTTAATATTGTCTCACATCTTTGCAATGATCATAAGCATTTTTCAAGTTTCTGGTGGTGAGTCCAACCTCATGTTATGATGAATCATTTCACTCCTTTTTTATAAAGAATGCAGTAGGTACTGAGAACACCAAAATAACATTATATAGATGATGATGTAAAATGATGAGATATTTGCCAATTATTTAATTTGATTTTTTATATTGCCTGCTACTTTCCCCACTGTTGTTTTGAGTGCAGTTCTGAGACTATGTTCTTCCAAGCATGTTTGTGTTGAGCTAAATATAGTACCTGTGGGATTTACAATTGAAAGGTATACAGTGTGATGAAGGCAACAGAGGTTCTTAATGGCTTACTGGGAATGGATGCTAAGATGTTAGATAAATGTACTTATGCTTTGGGTCTCCGTTGATATAGCAAAAGACTTGTTGTAAGTGCATTGCCTTTTGTGCTATGGTGCAGATGGGAGCTAAACACAATGATGATATATCTATATTAAGATAAAGTGGATGAGGCAAATGTTAATTTTGTTGGTGGATATTTCTGTTGAATCTCGAATTTTGATGATGAAATTAATTGATTGTGTTTAGATGTTTAACTGCATTTTGAGTGATGCAGGTCTACTCGATCAGGATTAGACAGTTGACGCAGAAGGAATTGACGTTGCGTCGAAGGAGATCACGTTAGGATATTGGACGGTAGAACGCTTCGGACGTCGGGCATTGGGCCAAGGAGAGCGGAATTGCACCAAGGATATCGGGGTTGCGGAGGTCAACCGCCGATTAGGCAATAAGCCGCAAGAGTGGACGATGCGCTGAAGAATCGGACGAAGCGCCAACCAATAACGTGCCGGGCAACAGAATGTCAATTCGCGTTGTAATAATTGTCTAGATCGGAGTAGAGTTTTGGCTTATGTGTGCAGGATTAACTACGATGACGATGAAGACATAAAGCGAAACAAAGTGCCGGAGTCAAGCGCGAAGGATTCATTGGGAGTTCGAGAGTTCGACGGAAGTCCGAAGGTTCGTCGGGAATGCTGCCGGAACTAGCCAAGAATAAGTAGGGAGCTTGCTGAAGGGTTTTTCGGAAGCTCGCCAAAAGGTTCGTCGGAAGTTCACGGAGCTCACCGAGAAAGATCGGAGCTTGCCGAAGAAGCTCGTCGGAACTCGCCAAGATCAAATCGTGAAGTCTAGGAGCTTGCCGGGAGTCCGCAGAATGGTTTCCGAGAGTTTATCGGAAGACCGCCGGAAGTTCGCCGAAAGCTCGCCGGAAGAAGTCTTGACTTATGGACTTTGTAATAGCTTAGAAAATGTCTTTAAATTTGTAGTTAGTACATTAATTAGGGCTAGGATTAGGTGTTAATCCTATGACCCAAGTAGGGGCCAATTCGGCCCAAGTTCGGACTGGTTTGGGCCAATTTTGGAGCCCAACCAGTGAGCTGAAATAGTGTAGGCGGTGGCACCGCCTAGACTAGGCGGTGGCACCACCCAGAGGCCGAGAGCTATGCGGTGGAACCGCTGGTCTGGGCGGTGGCACCGCCCAGCACCCAAGAGCCAAGCGGTGGCACCGCTGGACTAGGCGGTGGCACCGCCCAGTACACTGTCAGTGTCAAAACTGACAGGCGATGGCACCGCCACTGACAGGCGGTGGCACCGCTAGCTTCGGGAACATAAGAGAATTCAAATTTTTGGAGCCCAAATTTGAATCCTCTTGAGGCCTATAAATACCCCTCAATTCTCAGCAGAGAGAATAACTTTTTGAGCAGCAAGTGATTGAGAGAAAGGTCTTAGAAAAGTCTTAGCAATCCTTGGTTTTCAATTTGCTAGTGTTCACCTCCTTCTTCTTGAAAATCTGTAAGAGTGTGAACTGCTTGTAAAGAGTTATAAGAGGGGTATTTACCCTTCCATTTCAAGAGATTTGCTAGTGGAAGGTGGGAGCCTCGTCGAAGAGGGGCCTCGCAAGTGGATGTAGGTCATTTGACTGAACCACTTTAAAAACGGCGTAATCTCTGGTTTGAATATCTTTTACTAAAGAGAATATCTTTTTCGAAATTCATGACTTAAAATTTCTTTTGAATATCTTTTATTATTTGATCTCCTAAGATTTTTTTTTGATTATTTAAGAGGAGGTTTTTCAAAAGAAATCATGCCTTTTGGTATACACATATTCTAATCCTTCATGATATGATTTTTATGCAATTGCTTGTATTCATGAAAATATTCATCTCATCACCCAATTAATTCTTCTTGATATTCCTAATGTGATGAATGAAATTATGCATGAAATATAAATGAGAAGTTAATTATCATGCATGATAGGATGTAATGAATATTGACATTTAGATACTATCATTTGAAAAAGTTATGATCGGCAAGATGCAATTTGACAGATTAATACCATGATGATTTGAAATGTTTATGATTTGAAATGATGCATATGCTTTTTATTATCATGAATGCTTTAAATGATAAATGTTTGGTACCAACAATCATGAAGAGATTAATACTTAAAATGTTGATTTAATGTTCGGTATCATGAATACTTTATTATCATACATGAAAATAGTGATAAATATTTTGAAAATAAATGTTTGAATCATGTTAGATGATTTTATATTTTGTGCATGATGAGTTATAGTGATGATTGAAATAATATGAATGATAAAACATGAGATTGTCTATAATGCAAATTTATTGATCTCATGATGTGTAAACTGAAATAATGATTGGAATATTGATGTAATTATAAATGATGATTTGATAATATGCATGAAATACTCTTGATATTATTTTGATGCATACAAATGAAAAGTTTTGATCATGCATGGTAGGATATAATCTGACAAGTTGATACCATCATGATATGAAACATTTATGATTTACAATGATCCATGCAATACTTGTGCTTTCTAATTATGATGTGATGTATTGCATATGATGTAAATCATGATTTAAAATACTATGAATTGTTGCTAAAATGAAGTATTATAAATGTTGATTTAATGTTTTGTGTCATGAATGCTCTAAATGATGAATGTTTGGTATGATCAAAATAATAGTATCATGTATGATATCCTCATAATGTTAATCAATTTATTCAATATCGTGCATGAATGAAATATAAGGTTTTTGAAAATATGCATATTCTAATTTGAAAATGTAATGATGCACAAATAAGATTGATACTTACCTTTGTCATAATTGATGTAAAGGGTCTTCCCTTCCTTTTGACAATGACAAAGGGGGAGATAGCTAGTTTGCACAAGTCAAGAAGATGCAAAAACTTGATTACTAGCCTGCCTATCTTAAGTAGCAAAGAATCTTACTATGCTTTTGTGCTTATATGTTGTGATGAAAATCTAGCTTCACGTTACAAAAACTTGAATATCTTTTAAAATAGCTAGAGCTACTTCTCCTTTTTGTTGATGACATAGGGGGAGAAAGATTGCTAGCTCAAGGCAAATGCTGGCTAGCTTGTACTCTTCCCTACTTTCGACAAAAACAAAGGAGAGAAAGCTTTTGCTAGTTAGAACATGCAAAGAAAAGCAAAGTGCAATCTTGCACAAGAAGCAAGTGTTGAATTGCCATGATTGAACTTAAGAATCTTACTATGCTTTTGTGCTTATATGTTGTGATGAAAATCTAGCTTCACGTTACAAAAACTTGAATATCTTTTAAAATAGCTAGAGCTACTTCTCCTTTTTGTTGATGACATAGGGGGAGAAAGATTGCTAGCTCAAGGCAAATGCTGGCTAGCTTGTACTCTTCCCTACTTTCGACAAAAACAAAGGAGAGAAAGCTTTTGCTAGTTAGAACATAGCAAAAGTTATCTTCTTGAACATCACTATCTTGCCTATCTCAATAAGCAAAACATGCTAACGTGCACATCTAGCAAACTTGTATATTTTAAGAAGCAAGGGTTGCTTTCTTGAACATCTCAAAACTGCTAGCTTGCATGTTCTAAAAATATTGTAAAATTGCTAGCTTGTATGTAGTAAAACTTGCATATCATAAAAGTTGCTAGCTTGTAGAGAAGCAAAGAATTGTTATCTCAAAAGAAGCAAAAATTATAAAACTTAGAAAACTTGCAATATAATTGCTCTTGCCATGCTTTGTATAAAAAATAGGTTGATATCCTTAAAAGCATCGCATTAAATTTTTTAGTATCGCAATGTATCACATGTATCGCAAATTGAAATTTTTAAGACTATTATCATATCATGTTTAACAATTGATGTCTTTCATGACATGATTTCTTTGCATTTTTGTCTTGTATGTATCATGCGATGATTGAAATATTGATTGATGCAAATTCATAATTTATCATTGGTTCCTCTCCTTTTCGGCAATGACATAGGGGGAGAAAGATTGCTAGCTCAAGGCAAATGCTGGCTAGCTTGTACTCTTCCCTACTTTCGACAAAAACAAAGGAGAGAAAGCTTTTGCTAGTTAGAACATGCAAAGAAAAGCAAAGTGCAATCTTGCACAAGAAGCAAGTGTTGAATTGCCATGATTGAACTTAAGAATCTTACTATGCTTTTGTGCTTATATGTTGTGATGAAAATCTAGCTTCACGTTACAAAAACTTGAATATCTTTTAAAATAGCTAGAGCTACTTCTCCTTTTTGTTGATGACATAGGGAGAGAAAGATTGCTAGCTCAAGGCAAATGCTGGCTAGCTTGTACTCTTCCCTACTTTCGACAAAAACAAAGGAGAGAAAGCTTTTGCTAGTTAGAACATGCAAAGAAAAGCAAAGTGCAATCTTGCACAAGAAGCAAGTGTTGAATTGCCATGATTGAACTTAAGAATCTTACTATGCTTTTGTGCTTATATGTTGTGATGAAAATCTAGCTTCACGTTACAAAAACTTGAATATCTTTTAAAATAGCTAGAGCTACTTCTCCTTTTTGTTGATGACATAGGGGGAGAAAGATTGCTAGCTCAAGGCAAATGCTGGCTAGCTTGTACTCTTCCCTACTTTCGACAAAAACAAAGGAGAGAAAGCTTTTGCTAGTTAGAACATGCAAAGAAAAGCAAAGTGCAATCTTGCACAAGAAGCAAGTGTTGAATTGCCATGATTGAACTTAAGAATCTTACTATGCTTTTGTGCTTATATGTTGTGATGAAAATCTAGCTTCACGTTACAAAAACTTGAATATCTTTTAAAATAGCTAGAGCTACTTCTCCTTTTTGTTGATGACATAGGGGGAGAAAGATTGCTAGCTCAAGGCAAATGCTGGCTAGCTTGTACTCTTCCCTACTTTCGACAAAAACAAAGGAGAGAAAGCTTTTGCTAGTTAGAACATGCAAAGAAAAGCAAAGTGCAATCTTGCACAAGAAGCAAGTGTTGAATTGCCATGATTGAACTTAAGAATCTTACTATGCTTTTGTGCTTATATGTTGTGATGAAAATCTAGCTTCACGTTACAAAAACTTGAATATCTTTTAAAATAGCTAGAGCTACTTCTCCTTTTTGTTGATGACATAGGGGGAGAAAGATTGCTAGCTCAAGGCAAATGCTGGCTAGCTTGTACTCTTCCCTACTTTCGACAAAAACAAAGGAGAGAAAGCTTTTGCTAGTTAGAACATGCAAAGAAAAGCAAAGTGCAATCTTGCACAAGAAGCAAGTGTTGAATTGCCATGATTGAACTTAAGAATCTTACTATGCTTTTGTGCTTATATGTTGTGATGAAAATCTAGCTTCACGTTACAAAAACTTGAATATCTTTTAAAATAGCTAGAGCTACTTCTCCTTTTTGTTGATGACATAGGGGGAGAAAGATTGCTAGCTCAAGGCAAATGCTGGCTAGCTTGTACTCTTCCCTACTTTCGACAAAAACAAAGGAGAGAAAGCTTTTGCTAGTTAGAACATGCAAAGAAAAGCAAAGTGCAATCTTGCACAAGAAGCAAGTGTTGAATTGCCATGATTGAACTTAAGAATCTTACTATGCTTTTGTGCTTATATGTTGTGATGAAAATCTAGCTTCACGTTACAAAAACTTGAATATCTTTTAAAATAGCTAGAGCTACTTCTCCTTTTTGTTGATGACATAGGGAGAGAAGTATATTGATGACTTCATACATTGAATTGAATATTTTATATATTGCATGATGGTTTAAATATTTTTCATAACATGTGATGAATGTTGCTTGGATTTGGGATAATCCAAGTGTTCTATCAATGGCATATTGATAGGGGGAGTTTGGTTAAATTCCGGGGAGTTAAGGTTAACTCCGGTAGTCATCAATTAGTTGTCATCATCAAAAAGGGGAAGATTGTTGAATCTCAGATTTTGATGATGAAACTAATTGATTGTGTTTAGATGTTTAACTGCATTTTGAGTGATGCAGGTCTACTCGATCAGGATTAGACAGTTGACGCAGAAGGAATTGACGTTGCGCCGAACGAGATCACGTTAGGATATTGGACGGTAGAACGCTTCGGACGTCGGGCATTGGGCCAAGGAGAGCGGAATTGCACCAAGGATATCGGGGTTGCGGAGGTCAACCGCCGATTGGGCAATAAGCCGTAAGAGTGGACGATGCGTTGAAGAATCGGACGAAGCGCCAACCAATAACGTGCCGGGCAACAGAATGTCAATTCGCGTTGTAATAATTGTCTAGATCGGAGTAGAGTTTTGGCTTGTGTGTGCAGGATTAACTACGATGACGATGAAGACATAAAGCGAAACAAAGTGCCGGAGTCAAGCGCGAAGGATTCATTGGGAGTTCGAGAGTTCGACGGAAGTCCGAAGGTTCGTCGGGAATGCTGCCGGAACTAGCCAAGAATGAGTAGGGAGCTTGCTGAAGGGTTTTTCGGAAGCTCGCCAAAAGGTTCGTCGGAAGTTCACGGAGCTCACCGAGAAAGATCGGAGCTTGCCGAAGAAGCTCATCGGAACTCGCCAAGATCAAATCGTGAAGTCTAGGAGCTTGCCGGGAGTCCGCAGAATGGTTTCCGAGAGTTTATCGGAAGACCGCCGGAAGTTCGCCGAAAGCTCGCCGGAAGAAGTCTTGACTTATGGACTTTGTAATAGCTTAGAAAATGTCTTTAAATTTGTAGTTAGTACGTTAATTAGGGCTAGGATTAGGTGTTAATCCTATGACCCAAGTAGGGGCCAATTCGGCCCAAGTTCGGACTGGTTTGGGCCAATTTTGGAGCCCAACCAGTGAGCTGAAATAGTGTAGGCGGTGGCACCGCCTAGACTAGGCGGTGGCACCGCCCAGAGGCCGAGAGCTAGGCGGTGGAACCGCCGGTCTGGGCGGTGGCACCGCCCAGCACCCGAGAGCCAAGCGGTGGCACCGCTGGACTGGGCGGTGGCACCGCCAAGTACACTGTCAGTGTCAAAACTAACAGGCGGTGGCACCGCCACTGACAGGCGGTGGCACCGCTAGCTTCGGGAACATAAGAGAATTCAAATTTTTGGAGCCCAAATTTGAATCCTCTTGAGGCCTATAAATACCCCTCAATTCTCAGCAGAGAGAATAACTTTTTGAGCAGCAAGTGATTGAGAGAAAGGTCTTAGAAAAGTCTTAGCAATCCTTGGTTTTCAATTTGCTAGTGTTCACCTCCTTCTTTCTTGAAAATCTGTAAGAGTGTGAACTGCTTGTAAAGAGTTGTAAGAGGGGTATTTACCCTTCCATTTCAAGAGATTTGCTAGTGGAAGGTGGGAGCCTCGTCGAAGAGGGGCCTCGCAAGTGGATGTAGGTCATTTGACCGAACCACTTTAAAAACGGCGTAATCTCTGGTTTGCATTTCATTGTTGCTATTCACATTACTGCAAACTTTCTTACTTGCTTTATTTACTCATTACCTTAGCTGCTCTACTATACGAATACGCTTTCAAGTTTAATTTTTACCGTACGAAAGATTTATCAAAACCGACGTTTTAATCCGCTGCACTAATTCACCCCCCCCCCCCCCTCTTAGTGCTCTTGATCCTAACAATTTCATGGTAACCATTCATAAGTGAGAGAAGATTGAATGAAAGAAATAGATTAAGTGAAACAACAAGGATTTGAGCCTATGAGTGATAAAAAGAATTAGTAAACGAGTCACTCTCATGGATTAAGTCAAATATGAAATTTATTGTGTCAAGTCCTCATCATTATACACTGTTTTTTTATCATCAATGATGATTATGGTAAACTATTTATCTTTATACATGTAAAAGAATATATTATAATATTGATGTATAGTTAATATTTAATTAAAATATTATATAATTCATGATCAACATCACGCGCATCCATCGACGGACAACATTTCCCTTCTTGTTCGAGGATCACGATCGATCACGACAAGGGAGAGTTTATATAAATAACTGATTGGATAGAGACTCGGCCAAACGTGTGTGTAAAGAAGCACGGCGAAGGTTATCTATATTTTTTATATAAATAATTTATTCCTATAATATTGTATTTCTTGTGCACAGCGAAAGTTACACACACTACATATAAGGAGGGTTGTGGTAAATTAGGGTGCCGCTGCGGCTTCTCTCTTTTGTCCCGCGATGGCGGCTGCGACGCTCCGCTCTGTACTCCGCCGCAATAGCCTCCTGCCCCTGTTCGAAACCTGCCGCCTTCGAGATCTCCTCTTCTTCTCCTCCTCTGTCGACCCTGCCGCCGTAGGCGGCAACATATCTCCAGATCCCAACTTCATGGTGGAATACCTCGTGAACTCCTGCGGGTTCTCCCCCTCCGAGGCAGCCAAGTTCTCTAAACCCCTTGCGCACCTCCGATCCACCGAGAAACCTGAGGCCGTCCTTAACTTCATAAGATCTCAGGGCTTCGATGGCGCTGGTATCAGGAAGGTGATATCCTTGAGACCCAAATGCTTATGCTGCAACGTGGAGAAGAACCTCGCCCCGAGGTTTCAGTTCTTACGCGATTTGGGCTTATCCGAGTCGGACGTCGTCGATGCTATCCTGAAGAACCATGCCATCCTCCGCGTCGACGTTCACCGTTTCATCGTCCCCAACTTGGAGATGTGGGAAAGTCTCTTGGGATCGAGAGAGCTCGTTCTCAAGCATCTCAAGAAGAAAGGTTGGTTTTTCAGCTCCAGCGTTGAGAAGAGGATGCATCCTAACCTAAAATTCTTAAGGGATGAGTGCGGTATCCCTGAAGAAAGGGTCTCTTCCGTCTTGAGAACTCACCCAACTTTGATCTTGCGGAAACCCGAGTCACTCCGGGCTTTGGTTGTGAGAGCCGAGGAACTTGGGATTCCCCGACACTCTCAAATGTTAATGTCGATCCTTAAAACTCTCCACATGGTAAGTAAAGAAACACTCGGGGCAAAGGTTGAGGTCCTGAGGAGCTACGGGTGGTCGGAGTCCGAGTTATTTTCTGCAGTCAAGCAGTCACCGAGCTTATTATCCCTTTCGCCGGAGTCAATTCGTCGAAAAATGGATTTTTTAATGAATAAAGTTGGGTACGTCCCTTCCTTCATCGCCGGCCACTCATGTCTCTTGCATTATAGTTTGGAGAAAAGGGTAATTCCTCGGTTTCATGTTTTCGAGATGTTGAATACGAAAGGCTTGTGGACTCGACGAGGCAAGTTTTTGTCCGTCGTGAAATTATCAAATACAAAATTCATGGAGAAGATTGTTCTACCTTACAAAGAAAAGGTTCCTGAGCTTCTTGATATTTTGGGAGCAGGTGAGTGTGAAGGGAAATGAGCCCTTTTATTTGGTATCAGAGGAGGATGAGAAGGGCTTAGCTGATGGTCTAACTCACATGTGAATTTCTCAACAGGAGCTGAGCAGTGATTCGGCACCTTTTTCCTTGACAACAGGCTGTCTTACATCAACCACCAGCCTTGGCTACTGAGGTGCAGTCCAGTGAAAGCATTATTCCTTTGGTGTCATATGGTAGTAATGTTGTAATTGGAAGGTCTATGCAGTGCACAACACAAAATGTCTTCCACTTTTACTCATTAAGGTTCATGGAAAAGTCTGTTCTTTGTTGCAAAGCAGAAGTCCCTGGCCTGTTTGAAATCTCTGATGGATGAAGGTAGATTGTTCCCCTAGTTTGAGATTTTGGAAATAGAATGCAAATGGCTTATTTAAAAGTCTATTGAGGTGTGAGATTCTTCTTATGTGATAAGCTAGATTAGCATTGATTATAAACCAACTTTGTTTTGTCTTACTAAATGTCTGCTCGAATCATCCTCTGATTGTGTTTGGCACAGTATTGTTGGTTTGTATGTGAACAGCAGGTTATTGGTTGTTGGGGGAGTGTGAAAGAGCCATGTTTCAGATCAAATTATGCAGTATGTATACATCACCAAAGATGATGAGAAGTTACATGGGGTAGTAGTTGCTCTGATGATTTTAGTAGCTGAAAAAAATTTAAACATCAAAGTGTTGTTTCTATAATTTGGTTTAAGGGAGTTATCACGGATTTATGGATTTGGATGTCTTCCAGGATGTGTTATCTTGTCAGTTGAGCTTCTATGCAAACTTGTTCGTGTGCTAATTGGAAGATTCCATTTATGTTTCTGTTATGTATTGTGGTATTTGCATGCAGCAGCCTCAATGGAATTTGCAAGACCAGTTGCTGTGTTGATCAGGATTACCATTGGTTTGGCGCTCACCCATTTCTTTTGCATGCAAGGTGTCACTTTGCTTGGAGGTTGAATGGACTTCAGAGAATCAAAACTTGAGTATGCTATCCTGAAAAGTCTTCAGCCTCATTGGAATTGTTGCTCAGGCATTTCCTGCATCAACGAACTCTAACATGCAAACTAATTTATATGCCTAAACATTTTAAAATTTACAACAAATGTGTATTTCAAATTTCTGTAATTGGCATTACATTTTGTTGTAGAGTTAATGATCATTACATCACAAGGTTTTTTGTCCTGCATTTAGTGCGGAAATTACTACTTATGATTGTGCACACTATAATGACCCATTCTCAGCTATTGTTTCTGCCTCTCCATGCACATATTTTTAGTGGTTAGTTGAAGAGTTTACATATATTTATATTTTTAGTATTTAATATTATCTTGACCCATCATTATTTGCTTTGGGCGATGAGCGTACTCATATGATTTTATCATTTTCAAAATATGTGTTCCAAAAAACACATTTGAGGGTATAGAGACCTGACGGACTTATGAGCCCTTGGTTTCCATACTTCTCAATTCAATGTGGGATTAATTGACCTATCAGTACTCCCTCTCATAAGGAAGCAAAGGTGCATACTCGGGTTAGTGAGTTTGCCTCGGTTAAGGTGCAAGGTCGTCCTTCTAACACTAATCTAATAAGGACCATTTGGCTCGGCGGTCATTGATGCGACCCGTAGGCTCGACGAGTATTATCCACTTTGGGCGATGGGCCCCATACCGGTTATATAGTTTTATCTTTTCGGAGCTATGAGCTCTAAAGCGCCTTTGGGGGTAAGGAGACCCGATTGATGCGACCCGTAGGCTCGCGAGTTATTATCCACTTTGGGCGATGGGCATACCGGTATAGTTTTATCTTTTCGGAGCATATGAGCTCTAAAAAGCGCCTTTGGGGGTAAGGGAGACCCGATTGACTTATGAGCCCTTGGTTTCCATACTTCTCAATCAATGTGGGATTAAATGACCTTATCAGTACTCCCTCTCATAGGGAAGCAAAGGTGCACTACTCGGTAGTGAGTTTGCTCGGTTAAGGTGCAAGGTCGTCCTTCTAACACTAATCTAATAAGGGACCATTTGGTCGGTCGGTCATTGATGCGACCCGTAGGCTCGCGAGTTATTATCCACTTTGGGCGATGGGCATACCGGTATAGTTTTATCTTTTCGGAGCATATGAGCTCTAAAAAGCGCCTTTGGGGGTAAGGGAGACCCGATTGACTTATGAGCCCTTGGTTTCCATACTTCTCAATCAATGTGGGATTAAATGACCTTATCAGTACTCCCTCTCATAGGGAAGCAAAGGTGCACTACTCGGTAGTGAGTTTGCTCGGTTAAGGTGCAAGGTCGTCCTTCTAACACTAATCTAATAAGGGACCATTTGGTCGGTCGGTCATTGATGCGACCCGTAGGCTCGCGAGTTATTATCCACTTTGGGCGATGGGCATACCGGTATAGTTTTATCTTTTCGGAGCATATGAGCTCTAAAAAGCGCCTTTGGGGGTAAGGGAGACCCGATTGACTTATGAGCCCTTGGTTTCCATACTTCTCAATCAATGTGGGATTAAATGACCTTATCAGTACTCCCTCTCATAGGGAAGCAAAGGTGCACTACTCGGTAGTGAGTTTGCTCGGTTAAGGTGCAAGGTCGTCCTTCTAACACTAATCTAATAAGGGACCATTTGGTCGGTCGGTCATTGATGCGACCCGTAGGCTCGCGAGTTATTATCCACTTTGGGCGATGGGCATACCGGTATAGTTTTATCTTTTCGGAGCATATGAGCTCTAAAAAGCGCCTTGGGAGACCGGATTGACTTATGAGCCCTTGGTTCTCATACTCCTCAATAAATGTGGGACTTAATGGCCTTATTAGTTCTCCCTCCTGTAGGGGAGCCAAGGGCTCATAGCCAAGGTGCACGACTCGGTGATAAGGTATATTTGGGCCCAAGACACATCACAATCAACACTGCATGCCAAGTCAGAATCCGTACCAAGGAGTTGTTCGACTCGCGTACAACCACGCCAACTCACGTACGACTGACCCTCGTACTGTACCAAGGCATTGCTTGGCACGTCTTGATGTGTCGGTCGCGGTATTTCGGACTCAGATGGCCCTCTACAGCACCTTTGACGCCTTGATGTGTCGGTCGTTCCCGACCACCTTCAAAGGACTGGTATGAACATGGTTCAACTGGCTATGCCCGCTCTCAGTCTCATCCTTCGACCAGCACGCAAGGGAGTTCGAGCAAAACATCCTCGCCAGTGTGCGACCGAAGCCTTCCATCGCCACCCTACTGGCGTTATCTCAACACGAGGGCAAATCGCTCTCCCAATTCGTGGTGTGCTTTGCCGCGGAAATCCAGGGATTCCCGGACGCTCACCCTTTTGTAACCATGCAGGCATTCCTTATGGGCTTGAGGTCCTCGAGGTTCTTTTGGTCACTCATCGAGAAGCCACCCGTGACCATCCTCGAGATGCTCCAGTGCGCCAATCAGTACATCGTCGCTAAAGTCCTAATGGCAAGGAGGCGCAAGGACAATAAGAGGCCGAGGATGGAGCAAGCCCGAGGAGCGGCTCCGGTGCCCCCATCACAAGCTCGCAGGAGGCCCGATCGGCCCGAGTCAGAAGTTGCGTCGTCCCAGCCAGCACGCCACATGACACGATGGCATCGCTTGGGACAAAGGGTCTCCCGTCGACAAATCTAAGCCTAAGATCAGCTACTCGACCAACGGGACCAATCTCCTCTCGAGCCACATAGCTCGGTCCCCTGACCAGCGACTGGCCATTATCATCCTGCCATGACGTCGGCCCAGTCTTCGCTTGAGTCACTCCAGATCAGACCCCCAACTTGTGACTCGCCGACCCAGCTCTTTCCGAGCCGCTCCAGATCGGTTCCCGAGTTACGACTCGCCGGCCTAGCTCTTGCCCGAGTCATTCCATGTTGATTCCTGACTCGTGACTCGCTGGCCTATCTCTTGCCCGAGTTGCTCCAGATCGGACTCCCGACTTGCGGCTCACCGGCTCCAGATCGGTTCCCGACTTACGGCTTGCCGGCCCAGCTCTTGCTTGAGTCGCTCCATGTCGATTCCTGACTTGTGGCTCGCCGGCTCAACTCTTGCCCGAGCCGCTCCAGATTAGTTCCCGATTTGCGGCTCGCCAAGCTAGCTCTGGCACGAGTTGCTCCATGTCAATTCCCGACTTGCGGCTCACCGGCCCAGCTCTTGCCCGAGTCGCTCCAGATCAGACTCTCGACTTGTGACTCGCCGGCCTAGTCTTTGCCCGAGTCGCTCTAGATCGGACCCTTGACTTGTGACTCGTCAGCTCAGCTCTTGCCCGAGTTGCTCCATGTCGATTCCCAACTTGCGGCTCGCCAGCCCAGCTCTTGCCTGAGCCGCTCCAGATCGGTTCCTGACTTGCGGCTTGTCGGTCCAATTCTTGCCTGAGTCGCTCCATGTCGATTCCCGACTTGCGGCTCGCCGGCCCAAGCTCTTGCCCGATCCTCTCCAGATCGGTTCCCGACTTATGGCTCGTCGGCCTATCTCTTGCCCGAGTCGCTCCATGTCAATTCCTGACTTGCGACCCACCGGCACCAAAACCTGAGCCCGAGCTTAGTCACTCGGCCTATAGGTCCATCACTTACCTGGGTCGCTCCAGATCGCTCCCGACTTGCTACCCACCGGCACCAAAACCTGAGTCTGAGCTTAGTCACTCGGCCCACAGGTCCAACTCTTGCCCAGGTCGCTCCAGATCGCTCCCAACTTGCAACCCACCGGCACCGAAACTTGAGCCCGAGCTTAGTCACTCAGCCCACGGGTCCAGCTCTTGCTCGGGTTGCTCCAGATTGGTTCCCGACCTATGACCCATCAACACTAAAACCCAAGCTCGAGCTCAGTCACTCGGCCCACAGACCTAATCTTCAACCGAGTCACTCCAGCTCGATCCTCAACTTGCGATTAGCCGAGCCTCTACCAAGTCGCTCTGTTACGATCCACAACTTATGACTTGCCGGCCCCAACTTCGAGTTGCGCCAAACCAGTTATCCGACTTATGACATGTCGGTCTCGCCTCATCTGGCCCCGGTCGCCCGATCAACAAAGTCAACCCTTTCCGAGGCACGGGGCGCCGCCCCTCCAAAACCGCCCCACGACGAGCCAATCCAGTTTTCCCTCGCAAGTAATCACATAATCGCAACATTCCGACCCAGGCATGTCTCTCGCCCCCTTAGGGACCCCACGACACGCCTTCACCGGGGGGGAGAAGTGATAAGGCATGTTTTGGCCCAAGACATGTCACGGTCGACGCCACACGCCAAGTCAAAATCCGTACCAAGGCGCGTTTGGTACGTCCACCACGCCAACCCACGTACAACCAACCCTTATACCGTACCAAGGCACTGTTTGGTACGTCCACCACGCCAACCCACGTACAACCAACCCTTATACCGTACCAAGGCGCTATTCTACTCGCGTACCACCACGCCAACCCACGTACAACCAACCCTTATACCGTACCAAGGCACTGTTTGGTACGTCCACCACGCCAACCCACGTACAACCAACCCTTATACCGTACCAAGGCACTGCTCGACATGTCTCATCCCGGTAATCCAACCGTACCAAGGCGTTGCTCGACACGTCTCGTCCCGGTAATCCTAGGACGACGCCGCCCCCACACGCCAAGTCAAAATCCGTACCAAGGCGCTATTCTACTCGCGTACCACCACGCCAACCCACGTACAACCAACCCTTATACCGTACCAAGGCACTGCTCGACATGTCTCATCCCGGTAATCCAACCGTACCAAGGCGTTGCTCGACACGTCTCGTCCCGGTAATCCTAGGACGACGCCGCCCCCACACGCCAAGTCAGAATCCGTACCAAGGCACTGTTTGGTACGTCCACCACGCCAACATCTTCCCGCGTAAGACCGACCCTCATACAGCAATATAAAGACCTCTGGCCGGCTTCCGGCCCAGGGAGAGGCAAAAACAATTGAACACTCCACTGACTTGCTCATTGGAGGGACCAAAGTCGGGAATCACCCAACGAATGTTATTTTTACAGAAAAGCGGCCACCCACGACCCGTGAGCGTCCCAACATCCGAAGTCGTCGACCGACGTCCCCACGACAAGCCATCAACCAGCACCCGGATCGAGGAAGGCTGATCAACACCCTATTGCAAAGGCCCAGTCGACCTCGGCATCTAGCCCAACCAGTAGAAGACTCCCGACATCGACCCGTGGACCAGGCCGTGCTAACTCACCAGCCACGACACGTTTATTCACCAACACTCAGGAGCGAGTTTGTTCGGTCGAGGTGCAGGCATTAGACCCTCAAGTACGATGTGGCACGCAACACACACGTAGCGGGCAGCCGGTTGTTGCTCCCTCCATACGAATGACATCATCACAATACAACCATCTCGAAAAGCTCGAGGCAGTGCCGGGCGATGCTGTTCCATGCAGGTCAGTGATGCTTGCACAGAAGCTTAAGTCGATCGCCCGAGGAGCCGACCGTAGTTAATTGATATTGTACAACCAACTCATCCTCACAGGTATAAGAGCTAACCCTCCTTAATTAGAAGAGGGAGGCATTTCAAACTCTTAACTCTCTCTTACATACTATTGACTTGAGCTTCAGAGGGGTCGAGTCGGGAAACCCCCCTCTCGACCTCGGCTTGAGTTGTGCACCTCGGCCAACCAGTATGTTGCTACAAAGGAACTAGTGGCAAGAAATCATGAGGAGTCGCACAAGAGGCCCCGCCAAGAGCTACCCATGTGAGCAGATCGGGGAAAGAAGAAGGCCTGCCACGATAAGGCTGGAAGAAGATGAGCTCAAGATGTGTATATCAAAAAAAAGAAAAAGAAAAAAAGAGGAGGTGTTTCCCAAGATGTTCAGCCAATGCCCAAGCTACATTGCTCAGCCAATTCAGTCCCTAGTGCTTGAGTAGTGTTGCTCGGTCGGTCATGAGCAATCAGTCGCTGCTTAGTTCATTCAATGTTCGAGCAGTTGCTCGGTCAAACATGAGCCCGAGTGTTGTTGCTCGGCCAAGCCAATGCTCAAGCTACATTGCTCGGCCCGTCCAGTCCCCGGTGCCCAAGCAGTGTTGCTTAGCCAATCATGTGCAATCAGTCATTGCTCAGTTCATTCAATGTCCGAGCAGCTGCTCCACCAAACATGGGCTCGAGTAATGTTGCTTGGCCAAGCCAATGCTTGAGCTATGTTGCTCAACCAGTCTAGTCCCCAGTGCTCGAGTAGTGTTGCTCGGGCAATCATGTGCAATCAGTCGCTGCTCAGTTCATTCAATGTCCGAGCAATTACTCTGCCAAACATGGGCCCGAGTAGTGTTGCTAGGCCAAGTCAATGCTCGAGCTACGTTGCTTGGCCAGTCTAGTCCCTAGTGCTTGAGTAGTGTTGTTGGGCCAGTCATGTGCAATCAGTCGCTGCTCAGTTCATTCAATGTCTAAGCAGCTGCTCGGCCAAACATGGACCCGAGTAGTGTTGCTCGGCCAAGCCAATGATCGGGCTATGTTGCTCGGCTAGTCCAGTCCCTAGTGCCCAAGTAGTGTTGCTCGGCCAGTTATGTGGAATCAGTCACTGCTCGGTTCATTCAATGTTTGAGCGGTTGCTTGGCCAAACATGGACCCGAGTAGTGTTGCCCGGCCAAGCCAATGCGCGGGCTACGTTGCTCGGCTAGTCCAGTCCCTAGTGCCTAAATAGTGTTGCTCGGCCAATCCAATGCTCGAGTGGTGCACCTCGGCCAAACAGTGCATGAATTGTGCATCTCAGCCAAACAATGCCCGAGTTGTGCACCTCGACCAAATAGTGCCCGAGTTGTGTACCTCGGCCAAATAGTACCCGAGTTGTGCACCTCAACCAAACAGTGTCCGAGTGATGCTCCTTAGCCAAACAATGCTCGAATGGTGCACCTCGGCCAAACAGTGTTCGAATGGTGCACCTTGACCAAACAGTGCCCAAGTCATGCATCTCAGCCAAACAGTGTGTGAATGGTGCACCTCGGTCAAACAGTGCTCGAGTTGTGCACCTCGGCCAAATAGTGCCTGAATTGTGCACCTCAGCCAAATAGTGTCCGAGTTGTGCACCTCGACCAAACAATGCTCGAGTTGTGCACCTCGGCCAAATAATGCTCGAGTTGTGCACCTCAGCCAAACAGTGCCCGAGTTGTGTTCCTCGGGCCAAATAGTACTTGAGTCATGCATCTCAGCCAAACAGTGCCTAAATAGTGCACCTCAGCTAAACAATGCCCGAGATTTGCACCTCAGCCAAACAATGCCCGAGTTGTGCACTCGGCTAATAGTGTCGAATGGTGCACCTCGGCTAAACAGTGCCCGAGTTGTGCACCTCGGCCAAACAGTGCTCAAGTCATGCATCTCAGTCAAATAGTGCCTCGATGGTGTACCTTAGCCAAACAATGCCCGAGTGTGCACCTCAGCCAAAATAATGTCAAGTGGTGCACCTCTGCCAAAAGCTGTCCGAGTTGTGCACCTCGGCCAAATAGTGCCTGAGTTGTACACCTCGGCCAAATAGTGCTCGAGTCATGCATCTCGGCCAAACAGTGCCCGAGTGATGCACCTCAGCCAAAAAATGCCTGAATGGTGCACCTCGGCCAAATAGTGTCCGAATGTGCATCTCGGCCAAACAGTGCCTGAGTCATGCATCTCGGCCAAACAGTGTCTGATTGGTGTACCTTGGTCAAACAGTGCTCGAGTTTTGCACCTTGGCCAAACAGCGCCTGATTGGTGCACCTTGGCAAAATAGTGCACAAATGGTGCACCTCAGCCAAACAGTGTCTGAGTTATCCACCTCGACCAAACAGTGCTCGAATTGTGCACCTTGGCCAAATAGTGCCCGAGTTGTACACCTTAGCCAAACAATACCCGAGTCATGCACATTGGCCAAACAGTGCTCGAATTATGCATGTCGACCAAATAATGCTCGAATGGTGCACCTCAGCCAAACAGTGCCCGAGTTGTGCACCTCCGCCAAATAATGCCGGAGCCATACCTCATGGCCAATCCAAATGTCTGAGTCACGTCTCGGCTAGTCCATTGCCCGAGCCATGCCTTGTGGCCAATCCAAATGTTCGAGTCACATCTCGGCCAATCCAATGCCCGAGCCACACCTCGCGGCCAATCCAAATGTTTGAGTCACATCTCGGCCAGTCCAATGCCTGAGCCACACCTCGCGGCCAATCCAAATGTCCGAGTCACGTCTCAACCTGTCTAATGCCCGAGGCTACTCCAAATATTCAAGTCACATCTTAGCCAAACCAATGCCCGAGCCAGGCTTTGCGACCAGTCCAAATGTTCGAGTCACGTCTCAGCCAGTATGCTCGAGCCACACCTCGTGGCTAGTCCAAATGTTTGAGTCACGTATTGGCTAGTCCAATGCTCGAGCCATGCCTTGTGACTAGTCCAAATGTCCAAGTCAAATCTCGGCCAATCTAATGCCCGAGCCATGCCTCTCGGCTAGTCCAATATTCGAGTCACATCTTGGCCAATCTGATGCTCGAGCCACACCTCAGCGGACCAGTCAAGTCTGTGCCCGGGTCACATAGCTCGGCCAATCACCGCCCGAACTATGCCTCAGCAGACCAATCAAGTCCATCCCCTAGTTAGGCATCTCGGCTGACGGGTCTAGTCCCAGTTCGAGTCATGCATCTCAATCGGTCATCACTCAAACTATGCATCAACAAAATCACCCCGCTTCTTGCTGAACTAGTTCACACACGACCAACAACTGAACCAATTGGCCCTAGCGAGACGGTTGGACCAACCACTGCGAAGAAGCTAAACCATGCCCCGAACCCCTCCTTGAGGTACCCGGAGTATAACTCGTGTGGGGGAGAGAATGATATGGCATATTTTGGTATCGCCCACGCAGACCCAAGCAAGCAGACATGACGACATAGACATGGAACCTCAAGTATGATGTGGCGTGCAGCTGCTTGTCGCCCCCTCTGTACGAACGACATCATCACGGTACAGCCATCCCGGAAAGCTTGGGGCAACGCCGCGCGACGCCGATCCATGCAGGTCGGTCTATGCTCGCACAAAAGCTTAAGTCGACCGCCCGAGGAGCCGATCGCAGTTAATTGATCCTATATGACCAACACATCCTCGCAGGTATAAAAGCTAACCCTCCTTAATCAGGAGAGAGAGGCATTTCGAACTCTCAACTCTCTCATACATACTAGTGACTTGATCTTCGAAGGGGTTGAGTCGGGAAATCCCCCTCCCGACCTTGATCTGTGTGCAAGAGCCGACGACAAAGAAGCATGCTACTCGCCTAGAGAGAAGACCACACTCGAGAGATAATGCTCAAACTCAACCCGACCCGACGCTCGCCACCACCACCTAAGCATCCACATGGGCGACCTTATACATTGGAGACTGGATCGAGTCGTGCTAACACCTCTACCACGACATAAAGGTTCACTAATAGCTAGGTTGCTCTCAAACTGAGAAATCATTAGGATCTTTGAAAATCTAATGTCTGGCTTTCCCCTTGAATTCCTTCTTTTTTCCCGAATAGGTTTCTCATATCAATATTCATAACATCACAAGCTCCTTGTCAATTCCTAACCTGCAATAACACAAAAGGATAAGTTAGATTATACAACAAATTATATTTTTGTCAATTCTCCACACCCACAATTTACCTTAAGCTTTAAGTAGCATCAATACAACAGCAATAATGTTAATTTTGTTATGATCAAGAGCGACACTAAGAGGGAGGGTGAATTAGTGCAGCGGAAAACTTTCGCGATTTCAGAAGTCTACATTTCGATTAAAACCGACTTCGACAAAAATCGTTTCGTAAGGAGTTTAACTTGAAAGCGTACGTGAGTGTAGAGAAGGCAATAAGAAGGTAATATAGCTTGCAGTAATGAAACTTGCACAAATTGAAAAGCAAACTAGGATTTAGAGTGGTTCGGTCAACGTGACCTACATCCACTTTTGGATTCCACCTCCGATGCGATCTCCGGCGTCCAGTAAAGGCTTTCCTTTCCATTAAGCTTCCTTCCACCTCCGATGAGGTCTCCGGTGTCCAGTAAAGGCTTTCCTTTAATAGGTAAAGACCGAACACCTCTTTACAGCACTTTCTCTTTTTCTCGAGTTTAGGAGATGAACCCTTATAAGTCTCACTCCTCTTTCTTGAATGGTTACAAGGCTAAGAGATGAAGGAAGAGAACTCTTTACTTTTACAACACTTTAAGTCTCAAGAACTCAAGATTATGTCAATAGGTTTCATGCCCTTTTATGCAGAAAAGGGTGGGGTTTTTATAGGCCCCAATGGCTTCAAAATTGGAGCCAAAAAGTGTCACATCCCCAGAATCCAGGGTACTAGCGGTACCACCGTCGTTACTGGGTGGTACTACCACCACTGATTTGACTCTGGGCGGTACTATTGTCGAACAGGGGTGGTACCACCGCCCAGATATCCTGGGGCACTGTCTTCCAAGTGGTGCCACCGTCGGCCAATAATTCAGGGGCTGAATTGATTGCTCAATTCGACCCAATTCAGCCCTGTTAAAGGGCCCAGTTGGCCCATAATTAAGTTAGTGGGATTACCTTCCAATCCTAACTTAATTTATGCTCTAACTACGATAATTAAGATAATTTACAACGTATCTTGTTCCGATGCGTCAATTGCTCTTTTGACGAGCTTCCGGCATACTTTTGGCGAACATCCAACGAACTCTCGATAATGTTCCAACGGACTCCCGACAAGCTCCTGGACTTTATGACGATCTTCTTGGCAAGTTTCGACGAGCTTCTGTGGCAAGCTCCTGGACTTCTCGGTTGGTTCCCGTAGAACTTCCGACGAACGTCTGGACTTCCATCGAACTCTCGAACTCCCAATCAGATCTCGATCTTGACTTCGGCACAACACATGCTTTATGTCTTACTGCCATCATAATTAAGTTTGCACACTTTTCTTAACATATAGATTAGATCAAACAAATTACAATTGACTTCATCATCAAAATCTGAGATTCAACAATCTCCCCCTTTTTTATGATGATAATCAATTGATGACGGAGGTAACCTTAACTCCCCCTATTTATATGCCATACTTGAGAACAGACATTCTTAAATTCAAGACATTTGAATTCAAGAAACAAATTGATAAGTTAAGTTCATTTAAACTTATCAATACACACATCATGATTCCTATCATGATCTAACATTCTCCAAATGATGTCTAGGCATGACATTCATTTTCAAGTATGATATTTCAAATATGAAAGATGACAAAGATAGCAATTCATCATTCTATGGCAAGATATCAATTGTAAAATAGTAAGTTAAGCTCTAGATATCTTATCATAAGGAAAAAATTTATCAAGCGAATATTTCAAGTATATATGATGAAATACATTGCGTACATTTGTCATAAATTTACCACATTTTAATATTATTTCTCCCCCTTTGTCATCAACAAAAAGGAGAACGATTCAACAATTCAAGTGTGGTAAAAATTCATACCACTTTTCAATTTGTATACCAATCATATTTCAAGCATTCATGACATGGTATCATTCATAAGTTCTCAACATTAAAAGTTATAAAAATCAAAGAGATAGCTTCCTTCAACTTCTCCCCTTTTATTTTTCATCAAAACTTCGCAGAAGGAGAGTAAGGAGGAAAATCCATTGATAACCAACTTTGTGAAATGATCAAGTTAAAAACAATAAAAGAGTTTCATTAAATCATGCTTCAATTTTTACAAGGATCAAGATATTCATGTGAAATCAAATCCTCACTTTTGCAAGTGTTCATCTCATACAAAAAAAAATCATAAAAATTCTTTCTTCATTAAGAAAGAATTCATATGAAAGAATCATCATATGAAGAATAAAAAAAATTCCATACCATAAATGATCACGTCAAATCCATTTCTCATTAAAAATTCATAAGAGTGAAATCCATGAGAGATGCATTTGTCAATTGATTCCATGTATCATTAAGTGATGGAGTAAGGATATGGAATAAACTTGATATGATATAAACTTATGAAAGCTCTATTCATAAAGATAGTCCAAAAAGGAAATATAACAACTCATGCATTTGGACAAATTAACATTTCTAACTCCGTAAATGATCATCAAATAATACATTAAGTCATAGATACCAATAAGTAATTTGTGTTAAATGTATCAAGGAAAGTAAGTGTTAAATGTATCAAGGAATTTATCCATTCAAAAGATATATTAAGTCTAATTCTTAGAGTGATATATTCATTAAAGTAAGCTCAGAATTTAACCATTAAGGTAGTTAGCGTAGAATTTTACTATCAAAGTAAGTAGCATTTTAGGCATTAAAGCACAGCATTGCGATCATCAAAGTAAGTAGCATTTTAAGTTTACAATATTAAGGTAAACAACATAGGATTACAACATAATAAAGAGAAATTGTGTTCACTTCTCTCCAAATACATACACAGCTTATTCAAGTGGTGGAAAGTTAAAATGTCTAAACAAAGTATTAAACTGTTGATGAATGTGCTGCAACTCAGTTAAGATTTTATCTTGGCATTGTTCTAGTCGATCTTGTCGTTATTCAAAATGATCCATCCGAGTCTCTATGTCGTAGATAAATAAGGGAGGTGCTTGCTCTACTAGAGGTGATTCCTCAAATGGACCAGTTGGAAGAGATTGATTACTCCTAAATATTGGTGTTTCGGGTTCTAGTTCAGGTTGGAGGGGATCAGTCCTTCTAAGCGTTCTAGTCCATATACCATTTCTGAATGTACATCTCATCCGTCGAAGTATATTTTTATTAATTATACTAAATCTGTCTAGTTTTATAACTTCTTCGTCGGGTGGAATGGCAATATCATAGGCATGGAGTAGACTTGTGATTAAGCCACCATATGGAAGCATCATGTCCTTTTTTGATATTTCAATCATGTTTTGTTGGATTAGGTAACCAAAACAATTGTTATGTTCCTTCATAATCCAATACATGGTACCTAATTCCATTTGACTTACTTCATCATGATTGCTTTGGGAGAATGATACTTATCAGGATGTGATGAAGTATTTTGGTGCTTAAAGGTAGTAAATGTTCACAGCTTTTTGGAAGTATCGTTAAGTTAGGATTGCCAAAAATTGTTCCTAAGGCATTAACGTAAGTGGTCCCAGCCGTTTCATCATCTCATTATCCTATAAAATAACACCCTCTTTCTTTTACTGGGATTCCTATGATGTCGTAAATTGATTTATCCGTAATAGATATATTATGTCCTAATAGATAGGTAGATACCCTTTCTTCTTCATCTACATGTAAATTGTTGTAAAATAGCCTAACAAGTCTAGGGTAGATATGTTCACTTATTTGAAGAATTAGCAGAATGTCTAGATTTGCAAACCATTGAATAGGTTCCAAATCACTTAATTCGTCTAAATCAACATATTTTTCCTTATGAATATGTCTAGATTCTATGGATGAAAATTTTAGGGCATGTTGATTAGAATCGAAAAATAGGGAGTCATAATTTTCTTCTAATCTCCTCTTCCCTTTGTCCCTAGAGGACCTTCTAGAACCCATAAAAACTACTATTATGAAGATAGATAATGAGCAATAGTAGATAATATAAAAGAGAAATCAATACCATTTAGAGAATACCTTGGTTGTGATCTTCAAGAGGATGTAGGAGATTGATCCTTGATCTAGGGATTTTTTTGGGCAGCTAGAGGGAGAGAATGGTGTTCAAAGGGGGTTTGGAGCTGTTTGGGGGAGTGGAGAATGAGTTGGGGTCAGTTCTACCGCCGACCCTAGCTTAGATTTATAAAGGGGCAAGTTGCAGGTGATGGCACCGCTGGCTGGGCGGTGCTACCACCTACAACACTTGTTTGCTGGTGGTGCTACCGCCTACAACAGGTTCCAACTGGGCGGTGCTACTGCTAGCTGTGGCGGTGCCACCGCTTATAGGCAGTGAGCACTGCTCACAAAATTTACTCATTCACATTCATATCAAAATGTAACATAAGGGGAGTGGATTCATGTCAAAACACAAATGCATACCACGTGCACGATTCATATTAACGCAACGATACATCACAATAATTCATATCTAAACCTCATATAGAACTCGTAAATACATATAATTCCTATCAACTCGTCAAAACTTGTAAAAATACATACTATAAGTTCATAATTCATCATTTGTACGCAAACATTGTAAAAACTCATATGGAAAAATGCATATGGCTCATTGTGCACACTATAAGATCATGATTCAGGTGAGTGATCAAGAAAGTCCGAAAGCGAAAATTTAACACATTCATGATCTTGTTAGATAGAATTCGATCCAAAAAAAAAAGGAGGGATTGTATCCTAGAAATTTAGAAATCCGGAAGAAGTTAGAAAGGGAACTTGTGCATAAAAATTTTCAAGTTTGAGATATCAAGATCAAGTGTTTATCACACAAGATTTCAAATAATTATTGTATCATGATCTTATAAGTATTATTTTGTAGCTAACAGTTTTAATTCTTATGATCCCCTTTTTATTATTTTGGCTAAAAAGCTTTATGAGTTATTTTGGATCTCTGGTCATAAGCCTTGAGCATCCAAAACCAAAGTATCATCTCTTGCTCCTAGCCTATGATGGTATATGTTTCTACAAAAGAGAATAAGTTTTATGTACCCATTTGACCTTAAGTGCCTCAAAAATCAATCAGCTTAACTTATCATTTTGTATGGAATTCTTTACTGTTCCTTTAGAAACCCAAATCAATTTATGTAGACTACACTTCTTAAAAGGATAAGGATAAACTATATGTCCAAGTTTGCAATAAAAGTTGTATTTATTTTGGGGTGAAATATGCAAGATATGGCCCTTAACAAAGGTGGTTGGATTTTGGTGAGAGCTACTCACAAATCCGATTCTACTTCTTTTATGAACGTGACCCTTATTGGCAAGAATCATGTTCAAGGATTTGCTACCAACCTCAAATTTTTCTAAGGTTTTTTTGAATAGCAAGTTTTCCTTTCTAAGTGTTTCTACTTCATGACATTTCGTACATGGAGCTAAACTATCATTATGCTTAACTTTTAATCTATTGTAATCACTAACAAGAGAATCATGCTCCTTTTTTAACAATTTATATTTTTTACTAATTGATTTGTATTCATCAAATAAATTATGAAAAGCATTTAATGGTTCATCAAATGATAAATTTACATCAATTGAACTTGTTACCTCATCTCCAATAGCCATTAGTGCATAGTGAGTAACTTGTTTAGTGTTGGTTGGCTCCTCTTCTTCGGATTCACTTGAGTCATCCAATGTTGCTTTGAGAGCCTTCTTCTTTGGTGTCCTCTTCTTGGCTTGGGGACATTCACTCTTGTAGTGTCCCAGCTTCTTGCATTCGTAGCATATTACTTGATCTTTCTTGGGTTCAAATTTATTGTTAGTATCATTTTTAAATTTATTTTTTTTTATGAATCTTTTGAACTTTCTTGTTAAAAGTGCTAAATCATCATCAAAGTCTTCATCACTTGAGTTTTTTTTCAAGTGGTCTTCTTGTGTTCTTAGTGCCACATTCTTCCTGTTCTTTGGAAGGGTGTCCTCAAGCTTTTCATAAGCTTTACATGTCATTTCATAGGTCATTAGTGACCCAATTAGTTCTTCAAGAGGAAAGTTATTTAAATCTTTGGCCTCTTGAATGGCCATGACTTTAGGATCCCAACTCTTTAGAAGGGATCTTAAAACTTTAATAACGAGTTCAAAATCTGAGAAACCTTTACCAAGTCCTTTTAAACTATTGATGACATCCGTAAATCGGGTATACATGTCTCCAATGGTCTCACTCGGTTTCATTTGAAACAACTCATAAGAATGCATTAAAAGATTAATTTTTGACTCCTTCACTATGCTAGTGCCTTCATGAGTCACTTCGAGTGTGTGCCAAATGTCAAAAGTCGTTTCACAAATCGATACTTGATTAAACTCATTTTTATCTAGTACACAAAACAAGATATTCATAGCCTTAGCGTTTAAAGCAAAAGTCTTCTTCTCCAAATCATTCTAATCATTCGTTGGAAGAGAAGACTTTTGAAAGTCATTTTTTACAATATTCTATAATTCAAAATCTATTGAAATTAGGAAAATCCTCATTCTAATATTCCAATATGTGTAATCCGTCCTATTGAACATCGACGGACGTGTAATTGAATGACCCTCTAGGTTGCCGGCAAATGCCATCTCTCTTGGGTTTAAAACGAGAGTGAACCTTGCTCTAATAACAATTGTTAGGATCAAGAGCAACACTAAGAGGGGGGGTGAATTAGTGCAACGGAAAACTTTCACGATTTCAAAAGTCTACGTTTTGATTAAAACCGACTTCGACGAAAATCGTTTCGTAAAGAGTTTTAACTTGAAAGCGTATGTAAGAGTGTAGAGAAGGCAGTAAGAAGGTAATGTAGCTTGCAGTAATAAAACTTGCACAAATTGAAAAGCAAACCAGGATTTAGAGTGGTTAGGTCAACGTGACCTACATCCACTTTCAGATTCCTTCCTTCAATAGGTGAAGACCGAACACCTCTTTACAGTACTTTCTCATTTTCCCAGGTTTAGGAGATGAACCCTTACAAGTCTCACTCCTCTTTCTTGGATGGTTATAAAGGCTAAGAGATAAAGGAGGAGAACTCTTTACCTTTACAACACTTTAAGGTTCAAGAACTCAAGATTATGCCAATAGGTTTCGTGCCCTTTTATTGCAAAAAAGTGTGAGGTTTTTATAAGCCCCAATGGCTTCAAAATTAGAGCAAAAAAGTGTCATATCCCCAAAATCCGGGGTACTAACGATACCACCATCGTTATTGGGTGATACTACCACCGTTGATTTGACTCTATGTAGTACTACCGTCGAACAAGGGCAGTACCACCACCCAGATATCCTGGGGCACTATCTTCCAAGCAGTGCCATCGTTGGCCAATAATTTAGGGGCTGAATTGGGTGCTCAATTCGACCTAATTTAGCCCTGTTAAAGGACCCACTTAGCCCATAATTAAGTTAATGAGATTACCTCCCAATCTTAACTTAATTTAAGCTCTAACTATGATAATTAAGACAATTTATAGCACATCTTGTTCCGGTGAATCAATTGCTCTTCCGACAAACATCCGACGAACTCTCGGCAATGTTCCGACGGACTCCCGGCAAGCTCCTGGACTTCTCGATTGGTTCCCGTAGAACTTCTGACGAACGTTCGGACTTCCGTCGAACTCTCGAACTCTTAATGAAATCTCGATCTTGACTTCAGCACAACACCTGCTTTATGTCTTACTGCCATTATAGTTAATCCTACATACTTTTCTTAACATATAGATTAGATCAAACAAATTATAATTGATTTCATCATCAAAATTCGAGATTCAACAAATTTAACAAGACAAGAAACACGATAAACATAAACTTAATAACCATGTGAATTATAAAGATAATGTCTATCACATCCCAAATTAAAAAAAATTAATTCAATTATTCATAATTTATATAACATTTTTTTCAATCTTTGGATTTAAATCCTTCTCTTTACCATACTAAATATTTTTTAACTAAAAAAATCGTATATTCTTAGAAGGGCCAAATGTGATAAAAAAACGTCTCCTCCATCAAAACTTCATATCTATTATAAAGTAATATATTATACTATAAATAAATATAGGATAAAAATATATCACCAACTACTATTCACCTTAAAAAATCATAAAAATAATCTTTAATATTCAAGAAATATATACAAATGTTAGTGATTTAATATGAAATGATAATATATCGATATATTATAAAACTTATGCATCAAACAAATAATAATAATTTCTATATAGTAAACAAAATCATGCATCGGTCATATGCAACATATACATAATAATCAGATAATAAAGATATACATTACATCGATGATGTACTCTCTTAATAGTGGATAGAGGGACATACTCCACATGATTGATTCTTTTCAGCAATAGAGTGAGAGAACCCATATTGCTCCTCCAACAACGGATAAAATGATATCTATTACCCACCCAAGTGGAGACATATTTCTTTCAACAACAAATTAAGGAACTGTCACATATAATGGTCCACTAATCTATGAAAGAATCATCTTAATTACCTTTAGTAGAGATATATAATCAACCATGATCATTCATTTATATTCATCCATTCATTTATGTAATATATCCAAGAAATAGCATGATAAAATATTATGAACATCCATGCTTGATGTACAACCTACTAGACTATGTTCATTAATGATCACGTATTATGATAGACTCATAGTTTCTTTCACAAGTTACATTTCCAATGTGAATCACTCTACATAATTACATATACGACATAATAACAGTCACATCAATATCATCAATTTAATAAATAATAAAATAATAATAATCATTTCTAAATTATATCTTCAGATAAAATTTTAAAATAATCAAATCATATAGATATAAAACATCAATATCTTAATAATCTTCAATCAACAAGAACCCTAATTAGAATAACCCAATTGACTTCAACCAACCTTAATTCAATTGGGACATAATAGAACTAACCTCAAATCCTTATACAACTAGTTTAGAATCATCCTAGACCAGTATAATATAGATTTGATTGATTTCAATTAGATCAAATAGGTTTTTCCAATAGTAAATGGAGGCAAACCCTATTCGATGGCCTACTAATCCCCAAAGAAAATCACCCTATCTATCATCGATAGGAAGACAAAATAATCTCAAATTGGTCATGTCCATATGGGCTATGGGTTGATACAACATGGTATAATGTATGCACAAATATATGCAATACAAATGATCTGGGCTAGCCAACATATTATATAATTTGGCCTATTATCATTATTTTTTATTTGGACCTAAATTAAATTTAATCAATTTAGATCGATTTAGAGTGATTTTGAATCGATTTGATTTCTTTAAGTTTATTTAATTTAAATTGAATACATTCTAATCTAAATATGTTAGATGGTTCAATAAATTGAATACATTCTAATCTAAAATATGTTAGATGGTTCAAATTAGTTAAATAAGAATTAGAGATCAATTTAATTAGGTTTTAATTAAATTGAGTTTAATTGATTTGATTGAATCATGGTTTAAATCAATTGAGAACTAATTAATATTATTTAATATTAAGGATATTAAAAACTTAAATAGTCTCAAGAATAAGATTCTAAAGCTTAGGATCGACTATATTCTTATCAGTATAAATTGTTATACAAATATATACTTAAATTTTACAAACAGATCCTTTCATAAATTAAAAAAAAGAGAGATATTACATATTTAGTTTATGGTTTATGGTTTAACCTTTAGGCTGATTCCAATGTATTAGTTGATTTTAGTTCAAATTCTAATCATTTTTTTAATTCTAAATTATAGCATCGTAGAATTATATGCAAAATCTTTAATCATTACCATTGAGTCATTAAAATATAATTAATTAATAAAATTATATAAGAGAGGAAATAATATTTTTACTCAATTATTATATAAATATAATAGAACTCGAATATTACAATTAGCATCATGCAAGCAAGATAAAAATTTTAAAAATTATATATAGTATGAATAATTATAATATATTATAATCCAAAAAATAAATATTTAGAGGAATAAAAAAATAAAAACTCTATATAGCATGAATAAATATAAAATATTTTAATTACAAAATAAAATTTTAACCACTTGAATGAATAAAGTAAAATTTTAAAAACTTAAAGAAACAAAAAATATTTATTTTCAAAAAATATAGTGGAAAATACCCTTCCTATTTTTCAAAAAGAGGTGAGCTATGATAATTTTTTATTTTTTATATTTAATTAATTAATTGATAAAAACAATATCACTTAATTTAAAATATTAAACATTTTTGTATAAATTTTATTCACAAGAAATGAAATTAAATAATTGTACTTAATATGATTACAAAGGAAACCGCCTAATAAGTATTTTAAGATCACTTTATCCATATTTTTGATATACATAATTTATTCCTATAATTTTGTATTTCTTGTGCTTAGGGAATGTATATACACACTACAGATAAAAGCAGGTTGTTTTTATTAGGGTTCCTCTCCGGTTTCTCTCTTTCGTACCACAATGGCGGCTGCGACGCTCCACTGCGTACTCCGCCGCAATAGCCTCCTGCCCTTGTTCGAAACCCGCCGCCTTCGAGATCTCCTCTTCTTCTCCTCCTCTGTCGACCGTGCCGCCGCCGTAGGCGGCACCATATCTCCAGATCCCCACTTCATGGTGGAATACCTCGTGAACTCCTGCGGGTTCTCCCCCCCCAAGGCAGCCAAGCTCTATAAACCCCTTGCGCACCTCCGATCCACCGAGAATCCAGACGCCGTCCTTAACTTCATGAGATCTCAGGGCCTCGACGGCGCCGGTATCAGGAAGGTGATATCTGGGGATCCCAGATACTTATGCTGCAACGTGGAGAAGGACCTCACCCCGAAGTTTCAGTTCTTACGCGATTTGGGCCTATCGGAGTCGGACATCGTCGATGCCATCCTGAATAACCATGCCATCTTCCGCCTCAACGTTCACCGTTCCATCGTCCCCATATTGGAGCTGTGGGAAAGTCTCCTGGGATCGAGAGAGCTCGTCCTCAAGCATTTCAAGAATAAAAGATGGCTTTTCAGTTACAGTTCTGAGAAGAGAATGCATCCTAACCTAAAGTTCTTAACGGATGAGTGCGGCATTCCTGAAGAAAGGGTCTCTATTATCGTGAAAAGGAGCCCACGATTCATCACACAGAAACCTGAGTCTCTCCGAGCTTTGGTGGTGAGAGCCGATGAGCTGGGGGTGCCACGGCAATCTCGGATGTTCATGTGGACACTTGATGTTTTCCACAACGTAAGCAAAGAAAGGTTCGAGGCCAAGGTCGAGCTCATGAGGAGCTTCGGGTGGTCGGAGTCGGAGTTTTCTTCTGCAGTCAGGAAAAATCCCACCTTCTTAGGCATCTCCCACGATATGTTGCGCAGAAAAGTGGATTTTTTTTTCAATGTGGTCGGTTACACCCCTTCCTTCATCGCCGACAAATCAAATCTCTTGCTATATAGTCTGCAGAAGAGGGTAATTCCTCGGTTTCGTGTCACAGAGATGTTGAAATTGAAAGGATTGTGTACTGGAGAAGCCAAGTTTCCATCCATTCTCACATTATCAGATATCAAATTCTTGGAGAAGTTTGTTCTCCCTCACAAAGAAAATGTTCCTGAGCTGCTTGATATTTTGAGAGTTGCGGGCGTGTGTAAAGGAAAATGATACCTTTCATTTGGTATCGGAGGATGAGAAGGGGCTTAGCTGATGGTCTAATTTGCCAACGACAAAGGTAGATTATTTCCCTAATTTGAATTTTGGAAATAGAATGCAAAGGGCTTATCTAAAGGTCCATTGAGGTGTGGGATTTTTCTTTTGATGGCAAGCTAGATTAGCGTTGATTATAAATCAAATTTGTTCTGTCTTACTAATTGTTAGCTTAACTTATTTTCTGATTGTCTTTGACACAGTATTGTTGGTTTGTATGTAAACTGCATGTTTTAAAAATTCTACCTAACAGTCCAACTGAGATGACCTTCGGATCTATCGTAGGGACTTTTGGCTTTTGTCCAAATTAATTCCAATTCCGGATGGGATTTGGTTTGTTGGGTAAGTCTCAAAGAGCCATATTTTAGATCAAGTTATGCAGTATATACAAAATATCACCAAAGATCACAAGAAGTTGGTCTAATGATTTAAGTGGCGAAAAACACTTAAAACACCAAAGAGTTGTTTCTGTAATTTGTTTTTAAATGAGTCATCACCCAATTTATGGATTTGGATGTATCTAAGAAGGTGTTATCTCTTGTCAGTGGAGGCTTCTTTGCAAACAAACTTATTTATTTATGTACTAATTGGAATATTCAAATTTGATTTATGCATTGTAATATTAGTATGCAGTGGCTTCAATGGAATTTGAAAGACCAGTTGCACTGGGTTGATCATAGCCCATAGACTAATCATGTGTACGATACATGACTATCCATGTTGGATCGGATTGAATGACTAGTTGGTTTAGTTTAATCTACGGGTTGTGGTTTAACATGTGGACAGAGCCTGATTTGTTAAGCAGATTTTGACCTAAATATTAATTTTTTTAATTTTAAATTATAGCATCATGAAATTATAATTGAACACCTAACTATTATTATTGAGTCATTAAACATAGTAAATAATAATAGATTAAAAATATAAAATTACATTGAAGGGAAAATAATATTTTTACTCAACTATTATACAAATCTAATAGAAATTGAATATTACAACTGATGCATGCAAGATAAAAATTTTAAAATTTATTATATTATGAATAATTATAATATATTATAATAAAAAAAATCAAAATTTAAATATTTGGAGGAATATAATAAAATTTTAGAAATTACATATAGCATGAATAATTATAAAATATTTTAATCAAAAAATAAAATTTTAAGAACTTGAATGAATAGAAGAAAATATTAGAAACTATATATAGTATGAATAATTATAATATATTTTAATCAAAAAATAAAATTTTAAACACTTAAAGATATAAAAAAGTATTTATTTTTTAAAAAAATATAGGAGCGTCAACCCCTCTTATTCAGATTTGACCTAGTGAAAAACGATATTCATATTTGACCTAATGAAAAATGAAAGAAATGAATCACCCTAAGAAGAGGTAAGCCTTCCAAGGTAACAATTTTTTTAATATTTATATTTATTTAATTAATTGATAAAAATAATATCACTTAACTTAAAATATTGAATATTTATTTTATAAATTTTATTCATAGGAAAAGAAAGTAAATAATTATCCTTCAGCCGAAAGATTTGAGTACAGATGAAACGGTCAAATTAGTATCTTAAGGTCATTTTATCCATATTTTTTATATAGATAATTTATTCCTATAAATTTTGTATTTCTTGTGCATAGCGAAATAAACAAACTACCTATAAGGAGGGTCATAGTAATTAGGGTGCTGTTGCGGCTGCGACGCTCCGCTCTGTACGCCATCGCAATAGCCTTCCGCCCTTGTTCGAAACCTGCTGCCTTTGAGATCTCCTCTTCTTCTCCTCCTCTGCCGACTCTGCTGTCGCCGTAGGCGGCACCATATCTCCAGATCCCCACTTCATGGTGGAATACCTCGTGAACTCCTGCGGGTTCTCCCCCTCAATGGCAGCCAAGTTCTCTAAACCACTTGCGCACCTCCGATCCACCGAGAAACTCGAAGCCGTCCTTAACTTCATGAGATCTCAGGGCTTCGATGGCGTTGGTATCAGGAAGTTGATATCTTGGAATCCCAAATACCTGTGCTTCAACGTAGAGACGAACCTCGCCCCGAAGTCTCAGTTCTTACGCGATTTGGGCCTATTGGAGTCGGACATCGTCAATGCCATCGCGAGGAACCATGACATCCTCGGCCTCAACGTTCACCGTGCCTTAGTTCCCAGATTGGAGATGTGGGAAAGTCTCATGGGATCGAGAGAGCTCGTTCTCAAGCATCTCAAGAAGACAAGATGGTTTTTCTGCTCCAGCGTTGAGAAGAAATTGCATCGTAACCTAAAGTTCTTGAGGGATGAGTGTGGCATTCCTGAAGAAAGGGTCTCTCTCATCTTGAGAAGTTATCCACAATTAATCTAGCTGAAACCAGAGTCACTTCGAGCTTTGGTGGTGAGAGCCGATGAACTGGGGACGCCATGGCTATCTCGTATGTTCGTGCGGACACTTGATGTTCTCCACAAGTTAAGCAAAGAAATGTTCGAGGCCAAGGTCGAGCTCATGAGGAGCTTCGGGTGGTCGGACTCGGAGTTTTCTTCTGCAGCCAGGAAAGCACCCACCTTCTTAGGCATGTCCCTCAATATGATGCGCAGAAAAATGGAATTTTTTATCAATGTAGTCGGGTACACCCCTTCCTTCGTCGCCTCCCAACCAATTTTCTTGCTATATAGTCTGCAGAAGAGGGTTATTCCTCGGTTTCGTGTGACGGAAATGTTGAAATTGAAAGGATTGTGGACTGGACAATACAAGTTTACATCGATTCTCGTATTCTCAGATACCAAATTCATGGAGAAGTTTGTTCTCCCTCACAAAGAAAATGTTCCTGAGCTGCTTGATATTTTGAGAGTTGCTGGCACCTGTAAAGGAAATGATACCTTGCATTTGGCATCGGAGGATGAGGAAGGGCTTAATTTATTATCTAATTTGTGACGACGAAGGTAGATTATTCCTCTAATTTGAGATTTTGGAAATTTTATGCAAAGAACTTATCTAAAGGTGTTTTGAGGTGTGGGATATTTCTTTTATGACAAGCTAGATTAGCATTGATTATAAATCAAATTTGTTCTGTCTTACTGATTGTTAGCTTAAACTATTTTCTGATTGTCTTTGGCATAGGATTCTTGGTTTGTACGTAAAATACATGTTTTAAAAATTCTACTTAACAGTCCAACTGAGATGACCTTCGGATCTAACATAGGGACTTTTGGATTTTGTCCAAATTAATTCCAATTCCCGATGGGTTTTTGGTTGTTGGGTAAGTCTCAAAGATTCATATTTCAGATCAAGTTATGCAGTATATACAAAATATCACCAAAGATCACAAGAAGTTGCTGAGTGGTAGTTGCTCTAACGATTTGAGTGGCTGAAAAGAAACTTAAAAACTCCAAAAAGTTGTTTCTGTAATTTGTTTTTAAATGAGTCATCACCCGATTTATGGATTTGGATATATCTAAGAATGTGTTCTCTTGTCAGTGGAGACTTCTTTGCAAAATTATTTATTTGTGTGCTAATTGGAATATTTAAATTTGATTTATGCTTTGTAATATTAGTATGCAGTGGCTTCAATGGAATTTGTAAGATCAGTTGCATTGGGTTGATCAGGAGTCACCAACTTTATTATCAACTTTGCTTGCAGGTTGTATGGACTTTTCTCTGAGCATCAAAACTTGAGTATGCTCTCCTGAAATGTCTTCAGCCTCCTTTGGAATTGCTAAAGCTTTTCCTGCATCAACAAACTCTTACATGCCTCCTTAGGCTTCTGCTCATCCGCCCTTTGTGATTCGAGCAGCCGATCTCTTCATTCTTGGAGTTCATTGTTGGATTCGGTGGATGCAACTTCTCATCCACCCTTTGTATCATGGCTGAAGCTTCTGCTCTACCCGAAAGCCTTCGGAAGGCTAAGAGAATTGCGATGATTCGCTGGTTCCTTACGAATATTTTGGATGACATCTTATCTCTCTGTTCAAGTCTTTATGTTGTCGATGTGGTCTATGTTTCCTGGCGTCATGAATGACGTGGCTCGTGGGCTAGTCAATTTTGGGGGAACTGTAAATTCTCTTCTGTTTTTTTACCTCTTCTAATGATGGATAAGTGTTGCTTAATCCACTTTAACCTTTAATGAAATTTTGTCCTTTTTTCAGTAAAAAAAAAACTCCTAGCATGCATTCTCAAAAGGTTTTAAAGTGACAATTAAATGTGTATTTCCAGATTCTGAAATTGCCTTAAGCAGCGTTGTAGAGTTTATGATCATTTACTTCACAAGTATTTCAAATTTATTCTCACTGTCTTGCCCCATTCTCAACCAGTTTTTTTAAGCCTATCCATGCCTTTGTGCATGTCTTTAGTATGACATTTCAGATAGGATCATAAGATTATCAATCATCTTTATCAATGCGTGATATGCGTTTTATATTTTGATATCAGTTGTTCCGTCTTTGTAGAGATTTTGTGCACGAGTTGTAGAACTGATGGAACTTGGAACTTGCAAGTTCATCAACAATACTGGGAAGATATTCTTTTTTCTTTATGACTGAATAATAACGTCCCAAATCTTTCTGTCAACACACGTATGTCTCAATTTTGAAAAGACAGACATTAATGAAATGAATATATGGAAGGAAGTGAGAAAAGTAGAATTTATGAATTTAAATAAGACAAGTTATCCAAGCAAAATCGTGCACTTATGTCATGTTAATGAACCAATGCAATGTGAACATAAAAACATAAATGATAGGATACGGTCACGAAGTTGGCATGTATGGATTGATGTTATTGTAATGTGGCCTGCTATAATTTAACAGATATTATGACTCAGATATATAGCATGGATGTACAGTCAAAATTTAATTAAAATATTATATAATTCATGATCAACATCAATCGGTAGACAATCTTTCCTTTGTTGTTTGAGGATCACGATTGGTAGATAATTAAAATTTTTGTAATTGCCTTTAGCTCTTGTTGTAGAGTTTATGTATATTTACATCACTAGTATTTCACACTTGACCCATTCTCTGCTAGTTTTTTTTCTGCCTAACCATTCCATTGTGCAACCAATAAATTATTTTGGGTCCAATTAATGAATAATTTTATATTTTAATGTGTAAATAAAAAAAAACACCTTTTAAAGAAATCAGGTATTTGTTATAAAGAGACAAAATTATATAAATATTTTGTAGACCACTTTATCCATAATTTTTATCTAAATAATTTATTACTATAATTTTTATTTCTCATGCATAACGAATGACTAATAATTCGAGTAACTCCAAACTCAGAAAAATTCTATGAAACAATATTTTCTGAGAAAAAATCACTGCTATATCTAGGAAAGGTTCATTTCATACAATTGTTGTAATTATTATATACAATCTCTTGCATAGAAATTTTTACTTGACAAACCACTCACATGAGAATTCTAAATAGAGACTTGGGGTATCTCATAGTCCCATTCGATCATTCTTGGATTGAGAGTCGCATTATTGCATAGAGTCATATTGGGTCATAAAAGAAAACTGACAGTGAATAAGGAGAAGTGCAAGGAGTCAGTGTTGCTACGTTGCTCTCAAACTGTGAGAAACCATTACGATCTTGAAAAATCTATTGTCGACTTTCTCCTTGAATTCCTTCTTTTTCCCGAATACGTTTCTCAAATTAACATCCACAGTAGTCTCATCAACATTCACAACATCACAAACTCCTCGTCGGTTCTTAGCCTTCCATAACACAAAAAGATAAGTCAGATTATACAACAAATTATATATTTCTCAATTCTCCACACCAGCAATTTACCTTAAGCTTTAAGTAGCATCAATACGCCAACAATATGGCTAATTTTAAAAGTCAACAAACAAGATAAACATAAACTTAATAACAATGAGAATTACAAGGATAAAGTCTATCACATCCCAAATTTAAAGAAAAATATTGTTTGTTTATTTATAATTTATATAAGATTTTTTTAAAAAATCTTTAGACTTTGATTGATATCTTTACAATACTAAATATTTTTTAACTAAAAAAATCATATCTTTTTAGTAAGGTCAAAGGTGATAAGGAAATCTCTTCCATCAGATGTATTACGAAGTAGTATGTTATACTATAAATAAATATAAGTTAAACAAAATCACCCATTATGGTTGATTTT
Organism: Musa balbisiana; assembly: GCA_004837865.1. Classification (NCBI taxonomy): domain Eukaryota; kingdom Viridiplantae; phylum Streptophyta; class Magnoliopsida; order Zingiberales; family Musaceae; genus Musa; species Musa balbisiana. The sequence continues at coordinate 5,263,607 of CM017197.1, read as the reverse complement.
TAAAAAATCATAAAAATAATTTTTAATATTCATGAAACACATACAAATATTAATGATTTAATATAAAATGATAATATATCTATCTATTACTAAACTTATGTATTAAAAAATAATTATAATTTCTATATAGTAAATAAAATCATGCATCATTCACATATAATACATACATAATAGTTAGATAATAAAAATGCATATTATCCCCGATGATGTACTCTCCCAATAGTGGATGGAGGGATATATCCCACGAGATTGATTCCTCTCAACGACGGATGAAGAGAACTCATATTACTCTCTATACAGCGGATGAAGTAGTATCCATCATCTGCCCAAGTGGAGACATATTTCTTCTAACAATAAATGGGGGAATCTTGATTGCATACTAATCTTTATAGGAACCACTTATCCGAATATATAGTTAAACACAATTATTTAATTACATTCATCCATTCAATACATTCAAGAAATAGTATGATAAAATATTATGAAGATTCATGATTGATATATGACTTATCAGACTATATCCATTGGCAACCATACATTGTAATAGATCCATAGCTTCTTTCATAGATCGTACTTTCAATGTGAACCACTACACATAGTTATATATACTATATGATAACGGTCACATCAATATCATCAATTTAATTAAAAAAACTAATAATCATTTTCAAATGACATCTCTAGATAAAATTTTTAAGTTAATCAAATCATAAAAAGATATCAATATCTTAATAGTCTTCATTAACAAGAATCTTAATTAAAGTAATCCAATTAACTTCAAGCAAACTTAATTCAATTAGAATCTAACATAACCAACTTCCAAATTCTATAGAAGTGATTTATGATCATCCTTGACTAGTATAATTTACATTTGATTGATTTCAATTAGGTCAAATAGGTTTTTCCAATAGTAGATAAAGATAAACTCTATCTGATGGCCTACTATCCCCCAAGAATATCACCTATCTATAATCGATGAAAAAATAAAATCATATCATATTGGTCATGTGTATATCGGAAATGAAAATATACATTGAAATATCTTAATTTATCTTTTGAATATCATTATATCAAATAATATTTAATTAGCTCTTAACTAGTAATCATAAAAAGATATCAATATCTTAATAGTCTTCATTAACAAGAATCTTAATTAAAGTAATCCAATTAACTTCAAGCAAACTTAATTCAATTAGAATCTAACATAACCAACTTCCAAATTCTATAGAAGTGATTTATGATCATCCTTGACTAGTATAATTTACATTTGATTGATTTCAATTAGGTCAAATAGGTTTTTCCAATAGTAGATAAAGATAAACTCTATCTGATGGCCTACTATCCCCCAAGAATATCACCCTATCTATAATCGATGAAAAAATAAAATCATATCATATTGGTCATGTGTATATCGAAATGAAATAATACATTGAAATATCTTAATTTATCTTTTGAATATCATTAATATCAAATAATATTAATTAGCTCTTAACTAGTTCGAGGTATGATTCAATCGAACCAATTAAACTCGATTTAACTAGAATATAACTAAATCGATACTTAATTTTTATTTAAGTGATCTAACCTAACCTAAACTATTATAATTTAGATTAGATTAAGTTTAATTTAGATTAGATTAAGTTTAATTTAGATTAAATAGACTTAAATAAATCAAATCATAAAAAGATATCAATATCTTAATAGTCTTCATTAACAAGAATCTTAATTAAAGTAATCCAATTAACTTCAAGCAAACTTAATTCAATTAGAATCTAACATAACCAACTTCCAAATTCTATAGAAGTGATTTATGATCATCCTTGACTAGTATAATTTACATTTGATTGATTTCAATTAGGTCAAATAGGTTTTTCCAATAGTAGATAAAGATAAACTCTATCTGATGGCCTACTATCCCCCAAGAATATCACCCTATCTATAATCGATGAAAAAATAAAATCATATCATATTGGTCATGTGTATATCGAAATGAAATAATACATTGAAATATCTTAATTTATCTTTTGAATATCATTAATATCAAATAATATTAATTAGCTCTTAACTAGTTCGAGGTATGATTCAATCGAACCAATTAAACTCGATTTAACTAGAATATAACTAAATCGATACTTAATTTTTATTTAAGTGATCTAACCTAACCTAAACTATTATAATTTAGATTAGATTAAGTTTAATTTAGATTAAATAGACTTAAATAAATCAAATCAATAAATTGATTAAATCTAATTATGTTCAATCAATTCTTAAGTCAAAATAAAAAAAGATAAGGATAATAGGCTAAATTATATAACACAAATCATATGTTTTTACGTGCATTATACTAAGCCTTGTCAACCCATAACCCATAAACCATAGACTAATCATATGAGTTACACATGACTATCCGAGTAATTGTTAGGCTTAACTAATCGGTTGAGCCTAACCTATTAGTTATGGCTTAGTTTGTACGTTGAGCTTGACTTGTTGATTAATTTCAACTTAAATTGTCATAAATTTTTTAATTTCAAATTATAACGTCATGAATTATAATCAAAACATCTAATCATTAACATTATTCATTAAAATATGATAAATAATAATAAATAAAAACGTAAAATTGTATAAGAGAGGAAATAATATTTTCACTCAACTATTATATAAATTTAATATAAATCAACTATTATAACTAGCATTCAAGATAAAAAATTTAAAAATTATATATAGCAAGAATAACTATAACATATTATAATTAAAAATAAAATTTTAAATACTTAAAGGAATAAAAAATTAAAAACTATATATAACATGTAAATTATAATATATTTTAATCTAAAAATAAAATTTTAAATATTTAAAGATAAAAATGAAATATTTATATTTAAAATATATAAGAGAACAAAAAAATATATAACTTTTTGTTTCTCATGCTATGAAAAATGAAGAAGAGGAATCCTCCCCTTGAATAAAAAGAGATGAGCCCTTTAAGGTAATTATATTCTATATTTTTATTTATTTTATTGATAAAATAATATCATTTAATCTAAAATATTAAATATTAACTTTATAAAATTTTATTCACAAGAAAATATAAAAAAAATTATGCTGAAAGATTTGATTACAAATGAAACGGTCAAATTAGTATTTTGTAGATGAGTTTAACTATATTTTCGATATAAATAATTTATTCCTATAATTTTGTATTTCTTGTGCATAGCGAAGGTTATACTCACTACATATGTGGAGGGTTGGAAGAATTAGGGTGCCGCTGCGGTTGCTCTCTTTTGTCCCACAATGGCGGCTGCGACGCTCCGTTCCGTACTCCGCCGCAATCGCCTCGTGCCCTTGTTCGAAACCTGCCGCCTTCGACATCTCCTCTTCTTCTCGTCCTCTGTCGACGATGCCGCCGCCGTAGCCGGCACCATGTCTCCAGATCCCCACTTCATGGTGGAATACCTCGTGACCTCCTGCGGGTTCTCCCCCTCCGAGGCAGCCAAGTTCTCTAAACCCCTTGCGCACCTCCGATCCACCGAGAAACCCGACGCCGTCCTTAACTTCATGAGAACTCAGGGCTTCGATGGCGCTGGTATCAGGAAGTTGATATCTTTGAGACCCATTTACCTATGCTGCAACGTGGAGAAGAACCTCGCCCCGAAGTTTCAGTTCTTACGCGATTTGGGCCTATCGGAGTCGGACATCGTCCATGCCATCCTGAGAAACCACGGGATCCTCGGCCTCGACGTTCATCGTTTCATCGTCCCCAAATTGGAGATGTGGGAAAGTCTCTTGGGATCGAGAGAGCTCGTTCTCAAGCATCTCAAGAAGACAAGATGTTTTATCAGATCCACCGTTGAGAAGAGGACGCATCCTAACCTAAAGTTCTTAAGGGATGAGTGCGGTATCCCTGAAGAAAGGGTCTCTTCCGTCTTGAGAACTCACCCAACTTTGATCTTGCGGAAACCCGAGTCACTCCGGGCTTTGGTTGTGAGAGCTGAGGAACTTGGGATTCCCCGACACTCTCAAATGTTAATGTCGATCCTTAAAACTCTCCACATGGTAAGTAAAGAAACACTCGGGGCAAAGGTTGAGGTCCTGAGGAGCTACGGGTGGTCGGAGTCCGAGTTTTTTTCTGCAGTCAAGCAGTCACCGAGCTTATTATCCCTTTCGCCGGAGTCAATTCGTCGAAAAATGGATTTTTTAATGAATAAAGTTGGGTACGTCCCTTCCTTCATCGCCGGCCACTCACGTCTCTTGCATTATAGTTTGGAGAAGAGGGTAATTCCTCGGTTTCATGTTTTCGAGATGTTGAATACGAAAGGCTTGTGGACTCGACGAGGCAAGTTTGTGTCCGTCGTGAAATTATCAAATACAAAATTCATGGAGAAGATTGTTCTACCTTACAAAGAAAAGGTTCCTGAGCTTCTTGATATTTTGGGAGCAGGTGAGTGTGAAGGGAAATGAGCCCTTTTATTTGGTATCAGAGGAGGATGAGAAGGGCTTAGCTGATGGTCTAACTCACATGTGAATTTCTCAACAGGAGCTGAGCAGTGATTCGGCACCTTTTTCCTTGACAACAGGCTGTCTTATATCAACCACCAGCCTTGGCTACTGAGGTGCAGTCCAGTGAAAGCATTTTTCCTTTGGTGTCATATGGTAGTGATGTTGTAATTGGAAGGTCTATGCAGTGCACAACACAAAATGTCTTCCACTTTTACTCATTAAGGTTCATTGGAAAGTCTGTTCTTTGTTGCAAAGCAGAAGTCCCTGGCCTGTTTGAAATCTCTGATGGATGAAGGTAGATTGTTCCCCTAGTTTGAGATTTTGGAAATAGAATGCAAATGGCTTATTTAAAAGTCTATTGAGGTGTGAGATTCTTCTTATGTGATAAGCTAGATTAGCATTGATTATAAACCAACTTTGTTTTGTCTTACTAAATGTCTGCTCGAATCATCCTCTGATTGTGTTTGGCACAGTATTGTTGGTTTGTATGTGAACAGCAGGTTATTGGTTGTTGGGGGAGTGTGAAAGAGCCATGTTTCTGATCAAATTATGCAGTATGTATACATCACCAAAGATGATGAGAAGTTACATGGGGTAGTAGTTGCTCTGATGATTTTAGTAGCTGAAAAAAATTTAAACACCAAAGTGTTGTTTCTATAATTTGGTTTAAGGGAGTTATCACGGATTTATGGATTTGGATGTCTTCCAGGATGTGTTATCTTGTCAGTTGAGCTTCTATGCAAACTTGTTCGTGTGCTAATTGGAAGATTCCATTTATGTTTCTGTTATGTATTGTGATATTTGCATGCAGCAGCCTCAATGGAATTTGCAAGACCAGTTGCTGTGTTGATCAGGATTACCATTGGTTTGGCGCTCACCCATTTCTTTTGCATGCAAGGTGTCACTTTGCTTGGAGGTTGAATGGACTTCAGAGAATCAAAACTTGAGTATGCTATCCTGAAAAGTCTTCAGCCTCATTGGAATTGTTGCTCAGGCATTTCCTGCATCAACGAACTCTAACATGCAAACTAATTTATATGCCTAAACATTTTAAAATTTACAACAAATGTGTATTTCAAATTTCTGTAATTGGCATTACATTTTGTTGTAGAGTTAATGATCATTACATCACAAGGTTTTTTGTCCTGCATTTAGTGCGGAAATTACTACTTATGATTGTGCACACTATAATGACCCATTCTCAGCTATTGTTTCCGCCTCTCCATGCACATATTTTTAGTGGTTAGTTGAAGAGTTTACATATATTTATATTTTTAGTATTTAATATTATCTTGACCCATCATTATTGTTTTGGGCGGTGAGCGTACTCGTATGATTTTATCATTTTCAAAATATGTGTTCCAAAAAACACATTTGAGGGTATAGAGACCTGACGGACTTATGAGCCCTTGGTTCCCATACTTCTCAATCAATGTGGGATTAAATGATCTTATCAGTACTCCCTCTCATAGGGAAGCCAAGGTGCACTACTCGGTAGTGAGTTTGCTCGGCTAAGGTGCAAGGTCGTCCTTCTAACACTAATCTAATAAGGACATTTGGTCGGTCGACCATTTGGAGTTAGTTATTATCCACTTTGGGGATGGGCATACCGGCACAGTTTTATCTTTTCGGAGCATATGAGCTCTAAAAAAGCGCCTTCTGAGGGTAAGGGGAGACCCGATTGACTTATGGCCCTTGGTTCTCATACTCTCAATAAATGTGGGACTTAATGGCCTTATTAGTTCTCCCTCATGTAGGGGAGCCAAGGGCTCATAGCCAAGGTGCACTACTCGGTAGTGAGTTTGCTCGGCTAAGGTGCAAGGTCGTCCTTCTAACACTAATCTAATAAGGGACCATTTGGTCGGTCGACCATTGATGCGACCCGTAGGCTCGCAAGTTATTATCCACTTTGGGCGATGGGCATACCGGCACAGTTTTATCTTTTCGGAGCATATGAGCTCTAAAAAGCGCCTTTGAGGGTAAGGGAGACCCGATTGACTTATGAGCCCTTGGTTCCCATACTTCTCAATCAATGTGGGATTAAATGATCTTATCAGTACTCCCTCTCATAGGGAAGCCAAGGTGCACTACTCGGTAGTGAGTTTGCTCGGCTAAGGTGCAAGGTCGTCCTTCTAACACTAATCTAATAAGGGACCATTTGGTCGGTCGACCATTGATGCGACCCGTAGGCTCGCAAGTTATTATCCACTTTGGGCGATGGGCATACCGGCACAGTTTTATCTTTTCGGAGCATATGAGCTCTAAAAAGCGCCTTTGAGGGTAATGGGGACTTAATGGCCTTATTAGTTCTCCCTCCTGTAGGGGAGCCAAGGGCTCATAGCCAAGGTGCACGACTCGGTGATAAGGTATATTTTGGGCCCAAGACACATCACAATCGACACTGCATGCCAAGTCAGAATCCGTACCAAGGAGTTGTTCGACTCGCGTACAACCATGCCAACCCGCGTACGACTGACCCTCGTACTGTACCAAGGCGTTGCTTGGCACGTCTCGTCCCGATAATCCGACCGTACCAAGGCGCTGCTCGACACATCTTGTCCCGGTAATCCCGGGACGACGTCGCCCCCACACGCCAAGTCAGAATCCGTACCAAGGCACTATTTGGTACGTCCACCACGCCAACATCTTCCCACGTACGATCGACCCTCGTACAACAGTATAAAGACCTCTTGCTGGTATTCGGCATAAGGAGGGGCAAAAACAATTGAACACTCTATTGACTTGCTCGTCGGAGGGGCCAAAGTCGGAAATCACCTAACGAAGGTCTTTTTGCATGAAAGTAGCCACCCTTGACCTGCGAGCATCCCAACCTCCGAAGTCGCCGACCGATTTCCCATGGCGAGCCATCAACCAGCACCCGGACCAAGGAACGCTGATCAACACCCTGTCACGAGAGCCCGGTCGACCTTGACATCCAACCCAGCCGGCAGAAGACTCCCGACATCGACCCGTGGACCAAGTGGTGTTGACTCACCAATCACGGCATGTTTGTTTACCAACATTTTTTGACCCCTCAGTCAGGCCCGGAGATTAACCCCTCCCCATCCTCAGAGATGGGGGGATCCCAACCTCGATGCTAGATCGCTACTAATGCCTATTCAACAACCCGGGTTTGTCGCCCCCCGGACTTACCACAGGACCCTCGGCCGTGTCACCCGAGGCGATCCTCAACCTGATCAAGCAAGTGCAAGCCATGGCAGGGATGATGCATATGCTCGTTCCACTCATCCCCTAGATCGTGCGGCTAGCAACTCCCCTGACTGACCTGACCCGACAAAGGCCGAGCAGGGAGCAAGTTGGGATGCGAGAAGCCCGAGAGCAAACGACGGACCCGAGAGGTCCGCCCGAGCAAAGCCTACTTGCACCCTACCGAATCACACCGCCCCGCTCCAAGCCCGACACTATATCGTCTGACTCGACGGATGACTCGTTCAGGGCCCAACTGTCCCGGCTCAACCAACGTCTTGACAAGTTCCAGCGCGAGTTCCGGAAATCGCGGAGTGAGTCCAACGAAGGTGGCTCGGGTGGATCCCTCTTTACTCAGGAAATATAGGACAAGCCTATACCCCTCAACTTCAGGCTGCCGGCATTGGAGACGTACAACAGCGGCACCGACCCCACAAAGCATGTCGCGGTGTTTCGGACTCAGATGGCCCTCTACAGCACCTTTAACGCCCTGATGTGTCGGTCGTTCCCGACCACCTTCAGAGGACTGGTATGAACATGGTTCAACCGGCTACGCCCGCTCTCAGTCTTATCCTTCGACCAGCTCGCAAGGGAGTTCGAGCAAAACATCCTCGCCAGTGTGCGACCGAAGCCTTCCATCGCCACCCTACTTGCGTTATCTCAACATGAGGGCGAATCGCTCTTCCAATTCGTGGTGTGCTTTGCCGCGGAAATCCGGGGATTCCCGGACGCTCACCCTTTTGTAACCATGCAGGCATTCCTTATGGGCTTGAGGTCCTCGAGGTTCTTTTGGTCACTCATCGAGAAGCCACCCGTGACCATCCCCGAGATGCTCCAGTGCGCCAATCAGTACATCGTCGCTAAAGCCCTAATGGCAAGGAGGCGCAAGGACAATAAGAGGCCGAGGATGGAGCAAGCCCGAGGAGCGGCTCCGGTGCCCCCATCACAAGCTCGCAGGAGGCCCGATCGGCCCGAGTCAAAAGCTGCGTCGCCCTAGCCAGCACGCCATGTGGCACGATGGCACCGCTTGGGACAAAGGGTCTCCCGTCGACAGATCTAAGCCTAAGATCAGCTACTCGACCAACGGGACCAGTCTCCTCTCGAGCCACACAGCTCGGTCCCCTGACCAGCGACTGGCCATTATCATCCTGCCATGACGTCGGCCCAGTCTTCGCTCGAGTCACTCCAGATCGGACCCCCGGCTTGCGACTCGTCGACCCAGCTCTTATCCGAGCTGCTCCAGATCGGTTCCCGACTTGCGGCTCGCCGGCCTAGCTCTTGCCCGAGTCACTCCATGTCGATTCCTGACTCGTGACTCGCTGGCCTATCTCTTGCCCGAGTTGCTCCAGATCGGACTCCCGACTTGCGGCTCACTGGCTCCAGATCGGTTCCCGACTTACGGCTTGCCGGCCCAGCTCTTGCTTGAGTCGCTCCATGTCGATTCCTGACTTGTGGCTCGCCGGCCCAACTCTTGCCCGAGCTGCTCCAGATCGGTTCCCGACTTGCGGCTCGCCAAGCCATCTCTGGCACGAGTCGCTCTATGTCGATTCCCGACTTGCGGCTCACCGGCCCAGCTCTTGCCCGAGTCGCTCCAGATCGGACTCTCGACTTGTGACTCGCCGGCCTAGTCTTTACCCGAGTCGCTCTAGATCGGACCCTCGACTTGTGACTCGTCGACTCAGCTCTTGCTCGAGTTGCTCCATGTCTATTCCCAACTTGCGGCTCGCCAACCCAGCTCTTGCTTGAGCCGCTCCAGATCGGTTCCTGACTTGCGGCTCGCCGGCCCAACTCTTGCCCGAGTCGCTCCATGTCGATTCCCGACTTGCGGCTCACTGGCCCAAGCTCTTGCCCGATCCGCTCCAAATCGGTTCCCGACTTATGGCTCGTCGGCCTAGCTCTTGCCCGAGTCGCCCCATGTCAATTCCTGACTTGCGGCCCACATGTCCAGCTCTTGCCCGGGTTGCTCCAGATCGCTCTCGACTTGCGACCCGCCGGCACCAAAACCTGAGCCTGAGCTTAGTCACTCGGCCCACAGGTCCATCACTTACCTGGGTCGCTTCAGATCGCTCCCGACTTGCGACCCACTGGCACCAAAACCTGAGTTCGAGCTTAGTCACTCAGCCCACAGGTCCAACTCTTGCCCAGGTCGCTCCAGATCGCCCCCAACTTGCGACCCGTGGGCACCGAAACCTGAGCCCGAGCTTAGTCACTCAGCCCACAGGTCCAGCTCTTACTCAGGTTGCTCCAGATCGATTCCCGACCTACGACCCGTCGACACTAAAACCCAAGCCCGAGCTCAGTCACTCGGCCCACAGACCTAATCTTCAACAGAGTCGCTCCAGCTCAATCCTCAACTTGCGATTCGCCGAGCCTCTACCAAGTCGCTCTGTTACGATCCACAACTTATGACTTGCCGACCCCAACTTCGAGTCGCGCCAAACCAGTTATCCGACTTATGACACGTTGGTCTCGCCTCATCTGGCCCCGGTCGCCCGATCAGCAGAGTCAACCCTTTCCGAGGCATGGGGCGCCGCCCCTCCAAAACCACCCCACGACGAGCTAATCCAGTTTTCCCTCGCAAGCAATCAACATAATTACAACATTCCGACCCAGGCATGTCTCTCGCCCCCTCAGGGACCCCACGACACGCCTTGACCGGGGGGGAGAAGTGATAAGGCATGTTTTGGGCCCAAGACATGTCACAGCTGATGCCACACGCCAAGTCAGAATCCGTACCAAGGCACTGTTCGACTCGCGTACCACCACGCCAACCCGCGTACAACTGACCCTCATACCGTACTAAGGCGCTGCTCGACACGTCTCATCCCGGTAATCCAATCGTACCAAGGCGCTGCTCGACACGTCTGTCTCATCCCGGTAATCCTAGGACGACGTCGCCCCCACACGCCAAGTCAGAATCCGTACCAAGACACTGTTTGGTACGTCCACCATGCCAACATCTTCCCGCGTACGACCGACCCTCGTACAGCAATATAAAGACCTCTAGCCGGCATCCGGCCCAGTAAGAGGCAAAAACAACTGAACACTCCACTAACTTGCTCATTGGAGGGGCCAAAGTCGGGAATCACCCAACGAATGTTATTTTTTCAGAAAAGCGGCCACCCACGACCCGTGAGCGTCCCAACCTCCGAAGTTGTCGACCGACGTCCCCACGACAAGCCATCAACCAGCACCCGGATCGAGGAAGGTTGATCAACACCCTGTTGCGAGGGCTCGGTCAACCTCGGCATCCAGCCCAACCGGTAGAAGACTCCCGACATCGACCCGTGGACCAGGCCGTGCTAACTCACCAGCCATGGCACGTTTATTCACCAACACTCAGGAGCGAGTTTGTTCGGTCGAGGTGCAGGCATCAGACCCTCAAGTACGATGTGGCACGCAACACACACGTAGCGGGCAGCCGGTTGCTGCTCCCTCCATATGAATGACATCATCACAATACAACCATCTCGAAAAGCTTGAGGCAGTGCCGGGCGGTGCTGTTCCATGCAGGTCGGTGACGCTTGCACAGAAGCTTAAATCGATCGCCCGAGGAGCCGACCGCAGTTAATTGATCTTGTATAACCAACTCATTCGCACAGGTATAAGAGCTAACCCTCCTTAATTAGAAGAGGGAGGCATTTCAAACTCTTAACTCTCTCTTACATACTATTGACTTGAGCTTCAGAGGGGTCGAGTCGGGAAATCCCTCTCCTGACCTCGGCCTGAGTTGTGCACCTCGGCCAACCAGTATGTTGCTACAAAGGAACTAGTGCTAAGAAATCACGAGGAGTCACACAAGAGGCCCCGCCAAGAGCTACCCATGTGAGCAGATCGGGAAAAGAAGAAGGCCTGCCATGATAAGGCTAGAAGAAGATGAGCCCAAGATGTGTATATCAAAAAAAAAAAGAAAAAGAAAAAAAGAGGAGGTGTTTCCCAAGATGTTCAACCAATGCCCAAGCTACATTGCTCAGCCAATCCAGTCCCTAGTGCCTGAGTAGTGTTGCTTGGTCGGTCATGTGCAATCAGTCGCTGCTTAGTTCATTCAATGTTCGAGCAGTTGCTCGGTCAAACATGAGCCCGAGTGTTGTTGCTTGGCCAAGCCAATGCTCAAGCTACATTGCTCGGCCCGTCCAGTCCCCGGTGCCCAAGCAGTGTTGCTTACCCAATCATGTGCAATCAGTCATTGCTCAGTTCATTCAATGTCCGAGCAGCTGCTCCACCAAACATGGGCTCGAGTAATGTTGCTTGGCCAAGCCAATGCTTGAGCTATGTTGCTCAATTAGTCTAGTCCCGAGTGCTCGAGTAGTGTTGCTCGGGCAATCATGTGCAATCAATCGCTGCTCAGTTCATTCAATGTCCGAGCAATTACTATACCAAACATGGGCCCGAGTAGTGTTGCTCGGCCAAGTCAATGCTCGAGCTACGTTGCTCGGCCAGTCTAGTCCCTAGTGCCTGAGTAGTGTTGTTGGGCCAGTCATGTGCAATCAGTCGCTGCTCAGTTCATTCAATGTCTAAGCAGCTGCTCGGCCAAACATGGACTCGAGTAGTGTTGCTCGGCCAAGCCAATGCTCGGGCTATGTTGCTCAACTAGTCCATTCCCTAGTGCCCGAGTAGTGTTGCTCGGCCAGTTATGTGGAATCAGTCACTGCTCGGTTCATTCAATGTTTGAGCGGTTGCTTGGCCAAACATGGACCCGAGTAGTGTTGCCCGGCCAAGCCAATGCTCGGGCTACGTTGCTCGGCTAGTCCAGTCCCTAGTGCCTAAATAGTGTTGCTCGACCAATCCAGTGCTCGAGTTGTGCACCTCGGCCAAACAATGCATGAATTGTGCATCTCAGCCAAACAATGCCCGAGTTGTGCACCTCGACCAAATAGTGCCCGAGTTGTGTACCTCGGTCAAATAGTGCCCGAGTTGTGCACCTCAACCAAATAGTGTCCGAGTGATGCTCCTTAGCCAAACAATGCTCGAATGGTGCACCTCGGCCAAACAGTGCTCGAATGGTGCACCTCGACCAAACAGTGCCCAAGTCATGCATCTCAGCCAAACAGTGTCTGAATGGTACACCTCGGTCAAACAGTGCTCGAGTTGTGCACCTCGGCCAAACAGTGCCTGAATTGTGCACCTCAGCCAAATAGTGTCCAAGTTGTGCACCTCGACCAAACAATGCTCGAGTTGTGCACCTCGACCAAACAATGCTCGAGTTGTGCACCTCGGCCAAATAATGCCTTGAGTTGTGCACCTCAGCCAAACAGTGCCCGAGTTGTGTTCCTCGGCCAAATAGTACTTGAGTCATGCATCTCAGCCAAACAATGCCTAAATAGTGCACCTCAGCTAAACAGTGCCCGTGTTTTGCACCTCAGCCAAATAATGCCCGAGTTGTGCACTCGACTAAATAGTGTCCGAATGGTGCACCTCGGCTAAACAGTGCTCGAGTAATGCACCTCGGCCAAACAATGCCCGAGTCATGCATCTCGACCAAATAGTGTCAAAGTGGTGCACCTCGGCCAAACAGTGCCCGAGTTGTGCACCTCGGCCAAATAGTGCTCAAGTCATGCATCTCGGTCAAACAGTGCCTCGATGGTATACCTCAGCCAAACAATGTCCGAGTTGTGCACCTCAGCCAAATAAAGTCAAAGTGGTGCACCTCTGCCAAACAGTGTCCGAGTTGTGCACCTCGGCCAAATAGTGCCTGAGTTGTGCACCTCGGCCAAATAGTGCTCGAGTCATGCATCTCAGCCAAACAGTGCCCGAGTGATGCACCTCGGCCAAAAAATGCCTGAATGGTGCACCTCGGCCAAATAGTGTCCGAATGTGCACCTCGGCCAAACAGTGCCCGAGTCATGCATCTCGGCCAAACAGTGTCCAAATGGTGTACCTTGGTCAAACAGTGCTCGAGTTGTACACCTTGGGTTGTACACCTTGGCCAAACAGCACATGAATGGTGCACCTTGGCAAAATAGTGCACAAATGGTGCTTATTTTGCCAAGGTGCACCTCAGCCAAACAGTGTCTGAGTTATCCACCTCGACCAAACAATGCTCGAATTGTGCACCTTGGCCAAATAGTGCCCGAGTTGTACACCTTAGCCAAACAATGCCCGAGTCATGCACATTGGCCAAACAGTGCATAAGTTGTGCATCTCGGCCAAACAGTGCTCGAATTATGCATGTCGACCAAATAGTGCCCGAATGGTGTACCTCAGCCAAACAGTGCCCGAGTTGTGCACCTCCGCCAAATAGTACCTCAGCCAAATAATGCTCGAGCCATGCCTTGTGGCCAATCCAAATGTCTGAGTCACGTCTCGGCTAGTCCATTGCCCGAGCCATGAAGTATTTTGGTGCTTAAAGGTAGTAAATGTTCACAGCTTTTTGGAAGTATCGTTAAGTTAGGATTGTCAAAAATTGTTCCTAAGGCATTAACGTAAGTGGTCCCAGCCGTTTCATCATCTCATTATCCTCTAAAATAACACCCTCTTTCTTTTACTGGGATTCCTATGATGTCGTAAATTGATTTATCCGTAATAGATATATTATGTCCTAATAGATAGGTAGATACCCTTTCTTCTTCATCTATATGTAAATTGTTGTAAAATAGCCTAACAAGTCTAGGGTAGATATGTTCACTTATTTGAAGAATTAGGAGAATGTCTAGATTTGCAAACCATTGAATATGTTCCAAATCACTTAATTTGTCTAAATCAACATATTTTCCCTTATGAATATGTCTAGATTCTATGAATGAAAATTTTAGGTCATGTTGATTAGAATCGAAAAATAGGGAGTCATAATTTTCTTCTAATCTCCTCTTCCCTTTGTCCCTAGAGGACCTTCTAGAACCCATAAAAACTACTATTATGAAGATAGATAATGAGCAATAGTAGATAATATAAAAGAGAAATCAATACCATTTAGAGAATACCTTGGTTGTGATCTTCAAGAGGATGTAGGAGATTGATCCTTGATCTAGGGATTTTTTTGGGCAGCTAGAGGGAGAGAATGGTGTTCAAAGGGGGTTTGGAGCTGTTTCGGGGAGTGGAGAATGAGTTGGGGTCAATTCTACCGCCGACCCTAGCTTGGATTTATAAAGGGGCAAGTTGCAGGCGATGGCACCGCTGGCTAGGCGGTGCTACCGCCTACAACACTTGTTTGCTGGTGGTGCTACCGCCTACAACAGGTTCCAACTGGGCGGTGCTACCGCTAGCTGAGGCGGTGCCACCACTTATAGGCAGTGAGCACTGCTCACAAAATTTACTCATTCACATTCATATCAAAATGTAACATAAGAGGAGTGGATTCATGTCAAAACACAAATGCATATCACGTGCACGATTTATATTAACGCAACGATACATCACAACGATTCATATCTAAACCTCATATAGAACTCGTAAATACATATAATTCATATCAACTCGTCAAAACTTGTAAAAATACATACTGTAAGTTCATAATTCATCATTTGTACGCAAACATTGTAAAAACTCATATGGAAAAATGCATATGGCTCATTGTGCACACTATAAGATCATGATTCAGGTGAGTGATCAAGAAAGTCCGAAAGCAAAAATTTAACACATTCATGATCTTGTTAGACAGAATTCGATCCCAAAAAAAAAAAATTAAGAGGGATTGTATCCTAGAAATTTAGAAATCCGGAAGAAGTTAGAAAGGGAACTTGTGCATAAAAATTTTCAAGTTTGAGATATCAAGATCAAGTGTTTATCACACAAGATTTCAAATAATTATTGTATCATGATCTTATAAGTATTATTTTGTAGCTAACAGTTTTAATTCTTATGATCCCCTTTTTATTATTTTGGCTAAAAAGCTTTATGAGTTATTTTGGATCTCTGGTCATAAGCTTTGAGCATTCAAAATCAAAGTATCATCTCTTGCTCCTAGCTTATGATGGTATATGTTTCTACAAAAGAGAATGATTTTTAGATACCCATTTGACCTTGAGTGTCTCAAAAATCAATCGACTTAACTTATCATTTTGTATGGAATTCTTTATGGTTACTTTAGAATCCCAAATCAATTTATGTAGACTACACTTCTTAAATGGACAAGGATAGACTATATGTCCAAGTTTGCAATAAAAGTTGTATTTATTTTGGGGTGAAATATGCAAGATATGGCCTTTAACAAAGGTGGTTGGATTTTGGTGAGAGTTGTTGCGGGGGGCAACTGTTTAAGCCGTGGCCTCGGGGCCGACGCGGCTCGGTTCGGGGGTCCGGATGTCGGGGATCTCGGGCGGCGTCCCTCGAGGTCTCTCGGCGGCCGAGCACGGTGGTTCGGGTCGGGACGGGAGGTCGGGTCGGGAGGAAGCTCCGCCGCAGCGCCAGGGAGAGGCGACACCGTCTCGCACCTGCACACAGGTCGGGCCGGGGGCTCGGCCCGACCCCTCCGACGATCAAGTTAGCGATGTGGAGAGGGTGGTTTTGAAGGTGTTCTTCCCTTCTCCCTCTCTTTAGTTCGTTTAGAACTCTAGGGTATTTATAGATGAGTTTGATGTTACCTGATGTGGCTGCTTGCAGGGGTAGGACGGTACCTCTGGTGGCGTCTGACATTGCCACTGGGGTTGCGTGGAGGACCGAGCTACCGCAGGGTATGGGCACGCCTCGGTCGACGTGCTCTTCTGCCTCGGTCGGGTGTGTGGGGTCAAACGAGGAGGCTGTTGTCTGAGGAAAGCTGACGTCCGAGCATATCTCGTCACCCTTATTGTCTTCCTGGGGCGCAGCGCCGGGTCTGCCATTTTTTCCCATATCATATTCCCCCCCCCCCCCCCGAAAGGAGCTATGCGTCGGTTGTCGTACAAGGGGAATCCGATGCATGGCTTCTGTCTTCAGGTGGGTTGGCCGCGTGAATGCGGTCTCGGGGAGCATGGAGCCGAGGAGCACGACGCAGGCGGGCTGGCCGCGCAGGTGTGGTCTCGGGCAACGTGCAACCGAGGAACACGGCGCAAGCGGGCAGGCCGCGTAGGCGTGGTCTCGGGGAGGCATGCAGCCGAGGAGCCAAGGAGCACGATGCAGGCGGGCTGGCCGCGCAGGTGTGGTCTCGGGCAACGTGCGACCGAGGAACACGGCGCAGGCGGGCAGGCCGCGCAGGCGTGGTCTCGGTGGCGACCGAGGAACACGGCGCAGGCGCCAGGCCGCGCAGGCGTGGTCTCGGGCAACATGTAGCCGAGGAGCACGACGCAGGCGGGCTGGCCGGTAGGTGTGTCTCGGGTCATGGGGTCGAGGAGCAAGACGCAGGCGGGCAGGCAGCGCAGGTGTGTCTCGAAGGCCATGGAGCCGAGGAACACGACGCAGGCGGGCAGGCCGCGCAAGTGTGGTCTCGGGCAACGTGCGACCGAGGAACACGGCGCAGGCGGGCAGGCCGCGCAGGCGTGGTCTCGGGCAACATGTAGCCAAGGAGCACGACGCAGGCGGGCTGGCCGCGCAGGTGTGTCTCGGGTCATGGGGTCGAGGAGCACGACGCAGGCGGGCAGGCCGCGCAGGTGTGTCTCGAAGGCCATGGAGCCGAGGAACACGACGCAGGCGGGCAGGCCGCGGAAGTGTGGTCTCGGGCAACATGTAGCCGAGGAGCACGACACAGGCGGAGGGCTGGCCGCGCAGGTGTGGCCTCGGGCAAGCTGTGGCCGAGGAGCTCTCGGGCAGGCTGTGGCCGAGGGGCCGAGGGGCCGAGGCAGCGGGCTGTCCACGCATGGGGCCGAGGGGCCGAGGGGCCGAGGGGCCGAGGCAGCGGGCTGCTTACTGCGCATGGGGCCGAGGGGCCGAGGGGCCGAGGCAGCGGGCTGTCCACGCATGGGGCCGAGGGGCCAGAGGCAGCGTGTTGGCTGCGCATGGGGCCGAGGGGCCGAGGGGCCGAGGCAGCGGGCTGCTTACTGCGCATGGGGCCGAGGGGCCGGAGCAGCGTGTTGGCTGCGCATGGGGCCGAGGGGCCGAGGGGCCGGAGCAGCGTGTTGGCTGCGCATGGGGCCGAGGGGCCGAGGCAGCGTGTTGGCTGCGCATGGGGCCGAGGCAGCGTGTTGCTTGCTGCGGGGGCCGAGGCAGCGTGTTGGCTGCGCATGGGGCCGAGGGGCCGAGGCAGCGGGCTGCTTTGCTTGCTGCGGGGGCCGAGGCAGCGGGCTGCTTACTGCGCATGGGGCCGAGGGGCCGGAGCAGCGTGTTGGCTGCGCATGGGGCCGAGGGGCCGAGGCAGCGTGTTGGCTGCGCATGGGGCCGAGGGGCCGAGGCAGTGCTGGCTGCGCATGGGGCCGAGGCAGCGGGCTGCTTACTGCGCATGGGGCCGAGGGGTCGAAGCAGCGTGTTGGCTGCGCATGGGGCCGAGGGGCCGAGGTAGCGGGCTACTTACTGTGCATGGGGCCGAGGGGCCGGAGCAGCGTGTTGGCTGCGCATGGGGCCGAGGGGCCGAGGCAGCGTGTTGGCTGCGCATGGGGCCGAGGGGCCGAGGGGCCGAGGCCGAGGGGCCGAGGGGCCGAGGCAGCGCAGCGAAGTCGCGGAGGCAGTTTCCTGTGGCGGCGAGAGACGCGGCAGTGGCGGCTCCCAGCGCTGGTGCCGGGATGCCGGAGATCTGGACCATGGAGGGCTTCCCGGTGGGGCGGGTTGCGAGGGCCTGGAGGAGTGCCGCCCTCTGGACTCCCTGCATGATCCCGAAGTCTACAACGTGGATCCACGCCGCCGATTCGGTGGCCTCGACGGTCGCCTGGTTCGCGATGAGGTGGGCGAACTTGGAGCAGGGGCACGCATCGTTGAGGGCCTTGTAGCAGAGGGTGAAGTCCTCCGGCGACAAATCGAAGGAGGAGGAGGAGGAGCACGACGGCGGCGCTGCCGCGGCGGAGGGATATGAGTGCTGCTTCCTCTGAGCTCCATGGAGGCGACGGTAGAGAGCTTCGGCGAAGTAAAAGGCGATGCGTTCCGTCGGATCGCCCGACCCCGAAGCGGACTCTCTGACATGGATCAGGGATTTGACGGCGAGATCGGGGTCGGAATCGGCGATCCGCGCGCAGTCGAGAAGGGATTCCAAGAGAGGCTGCGACGAGACGCTGCTCTCCGGCGCCTGATCTCGCACTACGGCGGCTCCGCCGGAGTTCTTGTTTAGTTCCGGCGGATCGAAGGACGGGGCGTGGGTCGTCGGTCCAGGCCGATTAAGGGCAACAACGGCGGCGGTCTGGTGAAGGTGCTGGACCGGTGCAAGAGGAGCGATCTCGCAGTGCTCGGAGAAGAGGACGTTGTTGAGGTCCGACGCGGATGCGGGGGGAGAAGGTGGGCTGAAATCGGTGGAGCAGGAGGGGAAGGCGTCGGCGAAGAGGGCTCCTGAACCGTCGGCTGTGCCCTGCCAAGGGTCACCCATGAGGTCAGAGCTCTCGGCGGGGGAATCACCGATGAGGCTCTCTATCCACTCATCGGAGTCGAACTCGGCGGCCACAGCAGAGGCGGACGAGCCGAAGTCGGAAAGGCGGAAGGGGCCATGGTCGAGGTGGCCGCCACCAAGGGGTGCGGTGAAGCCGGCGACGGGATCGGGGGCGAAGGGATCGGCGAAGGTGGTAGTGGGGTCGGGGATGACGAAGGGGAGTGGTCGGTCATGTGCTGCTGGGGCTGGTGCGAGGGGGGGAGGAGGCCCACGATGGCCGAGGGAGCTACTCAGGCTGTGGCCGAGGAGCCGAGGAGCTACTTAGGCTGTGAGCCGGAGACCGAGGAGCTACTTAGGCTGTGGGTTCGAACGGAGTCGATCTGACGATCCTTGACATTCGGGCCCTCCTTCTAGTGCCAAAATGGTTGCGTAGGGGCAACTGAGGAGGAGGAGGAGGAGGAGGAGGAGGAGGAGGAGGAGGAGGAGGAGGAGGAGGAGGAGGAGGAGGAGGAGGAGGAGGAGGAGGAGGAGGAGGAGGAGGAGGAGGAGGAGGAGGAGGAGGAGGAGGAGGAGGAGGAGGAGGAGGAGGAGGAGGAGGAGGAGGAGGAGGAGGAGGAGGAGGAGGAGGAGGAGGAGGAGGAGGAGGAGGAGGAGGAGGAGGAGGAGGAGGAGGAGGAGGAGGAGGAGGAGGAGGAGGAGGAGGAGGAGGAGGAGGAGGAGGAGGAGGAGGAGGAGGAGGAGGAGGAGGAGGAGGAGGAGGAGGAGGAGGAGGAGGAGGAGGAGGAGGAGGAGGAGGAGGAGGAGGAGGAGGAGGAGGAGGAGGAGGAGGAGGAGGAGGAGGAGGAGGAGGAGGAGGAGGAGGAGGAGGAGGAGGAGGAGGAGGAGGAGGAGGAGGAGGAGGAGGAGGAGGAGGAGGAGGAGGAGGAGGAGGAGGAGGAGGAGGAGGAGGAGGAGGAGGAGGAGGAGGAGGAGGAGGAGGAGGAGGAGGAGGAGGAGGAGGAGGAGGAGGAGGAGGAGGAGGAGGAGGAGGAGGAGGAGGAGGAGGAGGAGGAGGAGGAGGAGGAGGAGGAGGAGGAGGAGGAGGAGGAGGAGGAGGAGGAGGAGGAGGAGGAGGAGGAGGAGGAGGAGGAGGAGGAGGAGGAGGAGGAGGAGGAGGAGGAGGAGGAGGAGGAGGAGGAGGAGGAGGAGGAGGAGGAGGAGGAGGAGGAGGAGGAGGAGGAGGAGGAGGAGGAGGAGGAGGAGGAGGAGGAGGAGGAGGAGGAGGAGGAGGAGGAGGAGGAGGAGGAGGAGGAGGAGGAGGAGGAGGAGGAGGAGGAGGAGGAGGAGGAGGAGGAGGAGGAGGAGGAGGAGGAGGAGGAGGAGGAGGAGGAGGAGGAGGAGGAGGAGGAGGAGGAGGAGGAGGAGGAGGAGGAGGAGGAGGAGGAGGAGGAGGAGGAGGAGGAGGAGGAGGAGGAGGAGGAGGAGGAGGAGGAGGAGGAGGAGGAGGAGGAGGAGGAGGAGGAGGAGGAGGAGGAGGAGGAGGAGGAGGAGGAGGAGGAGGAGGAGGAGGAGGAGGAGGAGGAGGAGGAGGAGGAGGAGGAGGAGGAGGAGGAGGAGGAGGAGGAGGAGGAGGAGGAGGAGGAGGAGGAGGAGGAGGAGGAGGAGGAGGAGGAGGAGGAGGAGGAGGAGGAGGAGGAGGAGGAGGAGGAGGAGGAGGAGGAGGAGGAGGAGGAGGAGGAGGAGGAGGAGGAGGAGGAGGAGGAGGAGGAGGAGGAGGAGGAGGAGGAGGAGGAGGAGGAGGAGGAGGAGGAGGAGGAGGAGGAGGAGGAGGAGGAGGAGGAGGAGGAGGAGGAGGAGGAGGAGGAGGAGGAGGAGGAGGAGGAGGAGGAGGAGGAGGAGGAGGAGGAGGAGGAGGAGGAGGAGGAGGAGGAGGAGGAGGAGGAGGAGGAGGAGGAGGAGGAGGGCGTGGCTGGTGCGAGGAGCCCCACGATGGCGAGGGAGCTACTCAGGCTGTGGCCGAGGAGCCGAGGAGCTACTTAGGCTGGGCCGAGGAGGCCGAGGAGCTACTTAGGCTGTGGGTTCGACGGAGTCGATCTGACGATCCCTTGACATTCGGGCCCTCCTTCTAGTTGCCAGCCAAAATGTTGCGAGGGGCAACTGTTTAAGCCGTGGCCTCGGGGCCGACGCGGCTCGGTTCGGGGGTCCGGATGTCGGGGATCTCGGGCGGCGTCCCTCGAGGTCTCTCGGCGGCCGAGCACGGTGGTTCGGGTCGGGACGGGAGGTCGGGTCGGGAGGAAGCTCCGCCGCAGCGCCAGGGAGAGGCGACACCGTCTCGCACCTGCACACAGGTCGGGCCGGGGGCTCGGCCCGACCCCTCCGACGATCAAGTTAGCGATGTGGAGAGGGTGGTTTTGAAGGTGTTCTTCCCTTCTCCCTCTCTTTAGTTCGTTTAGAACTCTAGGGTATTTATAGATGAGTTTGATGTTACCTGATGTGGCTGCTTGCAGGGGTAGGACGGTACCTCTGGTGGCGTCTGACATTGCCACTGGGGTTGCGTGGAGGACCGAGCTACCGCAGGGTATGGGCATGCCTCGGTCGACGTGCTCTTCTGCCTCGGTCGGGTGTGTGGGGTCAAACGAGGAGGCTGTTGTCTGAGGAAAGCTGACGTCCGAGCATATCTCGTCACCCTTATTGCCTTCCTAGGGCGCAGCGCCGGGTCTGCCATTTTTTCCCATATCAAGAGCTACTCACAAATCCGATTCTACTTCTTTTATGAACGTGACCCTTATTGGCAAGAATCATATTCAAGGACTTGCTACCAACCTCAAATTTTTCTAAGGTTTTTTTGAGTAGCAAGTTTTCCTTTCTAAGTGTTTCTACTTCATGACATTTCGTATATGGAGCTAAACTATCATTATGCTTAACTTTTAATCTATTGTAATCACTAACAAGAGAATCATGCTCCTTTTTTAATAATTTATATTTTTTACTAATTGATTTGTATTCATCAAATAAATCATGAAAAGCATTTAATAGTTCATCAAATGATAAATTTACATCAATTGAACTTGTTACCTCATCTCCAATAGCCATTAGTGCATAGTGAGTAACTTGTTCGGTGTTGGTTGGCTCCTCTTCTTCGGATTCACTTGAGTCATCCCATGTTGCTTTGAGAGCCTTCTTCTTTGGTGTCCTCTTCTTGGCTTGGGGACATTCGCTCTTGTAGTGTCCCAGCTTTTTGCATTCGTAGCATATTACTTGATCTTTCTTGGGTTCAAATTTATTTTTAGTATCATTTTTAAATTTATTTCTTTTTATGAATCTTTTGAACTTTCTTGTTAAAAGTGCTAAATCATCATCAAAGTCTTCATCACTTGAGTTTTCTTTCAAGTGGTCTTCTTGTGTTCTCAGTGCCATATTCTTCCTGTTCTTTGGAAGGGTGTCCTCAAGCTCTTCATAAGCTTTACATGTCATTTCATAGGTCATTAGTGACCCAATTAGTTCTTCAAGAGGAAAGTTATTTAAATCTTTGGCCTCTTGAATGGCCATGACTTTAGGATCCCAACTCTTTGAAAGGGATCTTAAAACTTTAATAACGAGTTTAAAATCTGAGAAACCTTTACCAAGTCCTTTTAGACTATTGACGGCATCCGTAAATCGGGTATACATGTCTTCAGTGGTCTCACTCGGTTTCATTTGAAACAACTCATAAAAATACATTAAAAGATTAATTTTTGACTCCTTCACTATACTAGTGCCTTCATGAGTCACTTCGAGTGTGTGCCAAATGTCAAAAGTCGTTTCACAAATCAATACTTGATTAAACTCGTTTTTATCTAGTACACAAAACAAGGCATTCATAGCCTTAGCGTTTAAAGCGAAAGTCTTCTTCTCCAAATCATTCTAATCGTTCGTTGGAAGAAAAGACTTTTGAAAGTCATTTTCTATAATATTCTATAATTCAAAATCCATTGAAATTAGGAAAATCCTCATTCTAATATTCCAATATGTGTAATCCGTCCCATTGAACATCGACGGACGTGTAATTGAATGGCCCTCTAGGTTACCGGCAAATGCCATCTCTCTTGGGTTTAAAACCAAATAAGAGTGAACCTTGCTCTAATACCAATTGTTAGGATCAAGAGCGGCACTAAGAGGGGGGGTGAATTAGTGCAACGGAAAACTTTCACGATTTCAAAAGTCTACGTTTTGATTAAAACCGACTTCGACAAAAATCGTTTCGTAAAGAGTTTTAACTTGAAAGCGTACATAAGAGTGTAGAGAAGGAAGTAAGAAGGTAATGTAGCTTGCAGTAATGAAACTTGCACAAATTGAAAAGCAAACCAGGATTTAGAGTGGTTAGGTCAACGTGACCTACATCCACTTTCAGATTCCTCCTCCGACGAGGTCTTTGGCATCCACTAAAGGCCTTCTTTTAATAGGTGAAGACCGAACACCTCTTTACAGCACTTTCTCCTTTTCCCAGGTTTAGGAGATGAACCCTTACAAGTCTCACTCCTCTTTCTTGGATGGTTATAAGGCTAAGAGATGAAGGAGGAGAACTCTTTACTTTTACAACACTTTAAGATTCAAGAACTCAAGATTATGCCAATAGGTTTCGTACCCTTTTATGCAAAAAAGAGTGAGGTTTTTATAAGCCCCAATGGCTTCAAAATTAGAGCAAAAAAGTGTCATATCCCCAGAATATGGGGTACTGGCGATACCACCATCGTTACTGGGCGATACTACCACCGTTGATTTGACTCTAGGTAGTACTACCGTCGAACAGGGGTAGTACCACCGCCCAGATATCCTGGGGCACTGTCTTCCAAGCGGTGCCACCGTCGGCCAATAATTTAGGGGCTGAATTGGGTGCTCAATTCGACCTAATTCAGCCTTGTTAAAGGACCCGGTTAGCCCATAATTAAGTTAATAAGATTACCTCACAATCTTAACTTAATTTACGCTCTAACTACGATAATTAAGACAATTTACAACACATCTTGTTCCAGTGAATCAATTGCTCTTCCGGCAAACATCCGACGAACTCTTAGCAATGTTCCGGCGGACTCCCGGCAAGCTCTTGGACTTCTCGATTGGTTCCCGTAGAACTTCTGACGAACGTTCGGACATCCGTCGAACTCTCGAACTCTTAATGAGATTTCGATCTTGACTTCGGCACAACACCTGCTTTATGTCTTACTGCCATTATAGTTAATCCTACATACTTTTCTTAACATATAGATTAGATCAACAAATTATAATTGATTTCATCATCAAAATTCGAGATTCAACAAATTTAACAAGACAAGAAACACGATAAACATAAACTTAATAACCATGTGAATTATAAAGATAATGTCTATCACATCCCAAATTAAAAAAAATTAATTCAATTATTCATAATTTATATAACATTTTTTTTCAATCTTTGGATTTAAATCCTTCTTTTTACCCTACTAAATATTTTTTAACTAAAAAAAATCGTATATTCTTAGAAGGCCAAATGTGATAAAAAAATGTCTCCTCCATCAAAACTTCATATCTATTATAAAGTAATATATTATACTATAAATAAATATAGGATAAAAATATATCACCAACCACTATTCATCTTTAAAAAATCATAAAAATAATCTTTAATATTCAAGAAATATATAGAAATGTTAGTGATTTAATATGAAATGATAATATATCAATATATTATAAAACTTATGCATCAAACAAATAATAATAATTTCTATATAGTAAACAAAATCATGCATCGGTAATATGCAATATATACATAATAATCAGATAATAAAGATATACATTATATCGATGATGTACTCTCTCAATAGTGGATAGAGGGCCATACTCCACATGATTGATTCTTTTCAGCAATAGAGTGAGAGAACCCACATTGCTCCTCCAACAACGGATAAAATGATATCTATTACCCACCCAAGTGGAGACATATTTCTTTCAACAACAAATTAAGAAACTGTCACATATGATGGTCCACTAATCTATGAAAGAATCATCTTAATTACCTTTAGTAGAGATATATAATCAACCATGATCATTCATTTATATTCATCCATTCATTTATGTAATACATCCAAGAAATAGCATGATAAAATATTATGAACATCCATGCTTGCTGTACGACCTACTAGACTATGTTCATTAATGATCACGTATTGTGATAGACTCGTAGCTTCTTTCACAAGTTACATTTCCAATGTGAATCACTCTACATAATTATATATACTACATAATAACAGTTACATCAATATCATCAATTTAATAAATAATAATAAAATAATAATCATTTCTAAATTATATCTTCAGATAAATTTTTAAAATAATCAAATCATATAGATATAAGACATCAATATCTTAATAATCTTCAATCAACAAGAACCCTAATTAGAATAACCCAATTGACTTCAACCAACCTTAATTCAATTGGAACATAATAGAACTAACCCCAAATCCTTATACAACTAGTTTAGAATCATCCTAGACCAGTATAATATAGATTTGATTGATTTCAATTAGATCAAATAGGTTTCTCCAATAGCAAATGGAGGCAAACCCTATCGATGGCCTACTAATCCCCAAAGAAAATCACCCTATCTATCATCGATAGGAAGATAAAATAATCTCAAATTGATCATGTCCATATGGGCTATGGGTTGATACAGCATGGTATAATGCATGCACAAATATATGCAATACAAATGATCTGGGCTAGCTAACATATTATATAATTTGGCCTATTATCATTATTTTTTATTTGGACCTAAATTAAATTTAATCAATTTAGATCGATTTAGAATGATTTTGAATCGATTTGATTTCTTTAAGTTTATTTAATTTAAATTGAATACATTCTAATGTAAAATATGCTAGATGGTTCAAATTAGTTAAATAAGAATTAGAGATCGATTTAATTATGTTTTAATTAAATCGAGTTTAATTGATTTGATTGAATCATGGTTTAAATCAATTGAAAACTAATTAATATTATTTAATATTCAGGATATTAAAAACTTAAATAGTCTCAAGAATTAGATTCTAAAGCTTAGGATCGACTATATTCTTATCAGTATAAATTGTTATACAAATATATACTTAAATTTTACAAACAGGTTCTTACATAAATTAAAAAATGAGAGATATTACATATTTAGTTTATGGTTTATGGTTTAACCTTTAGGCTGATTCTAATGTACTAGTTGATTTTAGTTCAAATTCTAATCATTTTTTTAATTCTAAATTATAGCTTCGTAGAATTATATTCAAAATCTTTAATCATTACCATTGAGTCATTAAAATATAATTAATTAATAAAATTATATAAGAGAGGAAATAATATTTTTTACTCAATTATTATATAAATATAATAGAACTCGAATATTACAATTAGCATCATGCAAGCAAGATAAAAATTTTAAAAATTATATATAGAATGAATAATTATAATATATTATAATCCAAAAAATAAATATTTAGAGGAATAAAAAAATAAAAACTCTATATAGCATGAATAAATATAAAATATTTTAATTACAAAATAAAATTTTAACCACTTGAATGAATAAAGTAAAATTTTAAAAACTTAAAGAAACAAAAAATATTTATTTTCAAAAAATATAGTGGAACATACCCTTCCTATTTTTCAAAAAGAGGTGAGCTATGATAATTTTTATTTTTTATATTTAATTAATTAATTGATAAAAATAATATCACTTAATTTAAAATATTAAACATTTTTTATAAATTTTATTCACAAGAAATGAAATTAAATAATTGTACTTAATATGATTACAAAGGAAACCGCCTAATAAGTATTTTAAGATCACTTTATCCATATTTTTTATATACATAATTTATTCCTATAATTTTGTATTTCTTGTGCTTAGGGAATGTATATACACACTACAGATAAAAGCAGGTTGTTTTTATTAGGGTTCCTCTCCGGTTTCTCTCTTTCGTACCACAATGGCGGCTGCGACGCTCCACTGCGTACTCCGCCGCAATAGCCTCCTGCCCTTGTTCGAAACCCGCCGCCTTCGAGATCTCCTCTTCTTCTCCTCCTCTGTCGACCGTGCCGCCGCCGTAGGCGGCACCATATCTCCAGATCCCCACTTCATGGTGGAATACCTCGTGAACTCCTGCGGGTTCTCCCCCCCAAGGCAGCCAAGCTCTATAAACCCCTTGCGCACCTCCGATCCACCGAGAATCCAGACGCCGTCCTTAACTTCATGAGATCTCAGGGCCTCGACGGCGCCGGTATCAGGAAGGTGATATCTGGGGATCCCAGATACTTATGCTGCAACGTGGAGAAGGACCTCACCCCGAAGTTTCAGTTCTTACGCGATTTGGGCCTATCGGAGTCGGACATCGTCGATGCCATCCTGAATAACCATGCCATCTTCCGCCTCAACGCTCACCGTTCCATCGTCCCCATATTGGAGCTGTGGGAAAGTCTCCTGGGATCGAGAGAGCTCGTCCTCAAGCATTTCAAGAATAAAAGATGGCTTTTCAGTTACAGTTCTGAGAAGAGAATGCATCCTAACCTAAAGTTCTTAACGGATGAGTGCGGCATTCCTGAAGAAAGGGTCTCTATTATCGTGAAAAGGAGCCCACGATTCATCACACAGAAACCTGAGTCTCTCCGAGCTTTGGTGGTGAGAGCCGATGAGCTGGGGGTGCCACGGCAATCTCGGATGTTCATGTGGACACTTGATGTTTTCCACAACGTAAGCAAAGAAAGGTTCGAGGCCAAGGTCGAGCTCATGAGGAGCTTCGGGTGGTCGGAGTCGGAGTTTTCTTCTGCAGTCAGGAAAAATCCCACCTTCTTAGGCATCTCCCACGATATGTTGCGCAGAAAAGTGGATTTTTTTTTCAATGTGGTCGGTTACACCCCTTCCTTCATCGCCGACAAATCAAATCTCTTGCTAATATAGTCTGCAGAAGAGGGTAATTCCTCGGTTTCGTGTCACAGAGATGTTGAAATTGAAAGGATTGTGTACTGGAGAAGCCAAGTTTCCATACATTCTCACATTATCAGATATCAAATTCTTGGAGAAGTTTGTTCTCCCTCACAAAGAAAATGTTCCTGAGCTGCTTGATATTTTGAGAGTTGCGGGCGTGTGTAAAGGAAAATGATACCTTTCATTTGGTATCGGAGGATGAGAAGGGGCTTAGCTGATGGTCTAATTTGCCAACGACAAAGGTAGATTATTTCCCTAATTTGAGATTTTGGAAATAGAATGCAAAGGGCTTATCTAAAGGTCCATTGAGGTGTGGGATTTTTCTTTTGATGGCAAGCTAGATTAGCGTTGATTATAAATCAAATTTGTTCTGTCTTACTAATTGTTAGCTTAACTTATTTTCTGATTGTCTTTGACACAGTATTGTTGGTTTGTATGTAAACTGCATGTTTTAAAAATTCTACCTAACAGTCCAACTGAGATGACCTTCGGATCTATCGTAGGGACTTTTGGCTTTTGTCCAAATTAATTCCAATTCCGGATGGGATTTGGTTTGTTGGGTAAGTCTCAAAGAGCCATATTTTAGATCAAGTTATGCAGTATATACAAAATATCACCAAAGATCACAAGAAGTTGGTCTAATGATTTAAGTGGCGAAAAACACTTAAAACACCAAAGAGTTGTTTCTGTAATTTGTTTTTAAATGAGTCATCACCCAATTTATGGATTTGGATGTATCTAAGAAGGTGTTATCTCTTGTCAGTGGAGGCTTCTTTGCAAACAAACTTATTTATTTATGTACTAATTGGAATATTCAAATTTGATTTATGCATTGTAATATTAGTATGCAGTGGCTTCAATGGAATTTGAAAGACCAGTTGCACTGGGTTGATAAGGAGTCACCAGCTCTTCTGAAATGTCTTCAACCTCCTTTGGAATTGCTAAAGCTTTTCTCGCATCAACAAACTCTTGCATGCCTCCATAGGCTTCTGATCGTCCACTCTTTGTGATTCCAGGTGCAGATTTCTTCATTCTTGGATTCGGTGGATGCAACTTCTCATCATCCTAGCTGAAGCTTCTGCTCCACTTGAAAGCCTTCAGAAGGCTGCACAACTAAATTTCTCCAACATCTGAATCGAACTAATTGCCTTGAGTTAGTCGATTTGCTGGTTCCTTAAGAATATTTTGGATGTCATTTTATTTCTTATTTCAAGTCTTTATGTTGTCGATGTGGTCCATGTTTCCCGCATCATGAACCGCGCGGCCCATTGGCTAGTCAATCTTGGAAGGGCTGTAAATTCTGTGTTTTTGGGTCTTGTAATGATAGATCAGTCTAGCGCAGTATCTAGTCCTCTTTAATCTTTAATGAAATTTCTCCTTTTTGGGTAAAAAAAAAAAAGCAAACTCTATCACGCAAACTAACATGGAAGCTCAGAAGGTTTAAAAGTGACAATTAAATGTGTATTGCAAGATTCTGTAATTGGCTTTAGTTGTTGTAGAGTTTATGATCATTTACATCACTAGTATTTCTGATTTATGCACACTATCTTGACTCGTTCTCAACCAGTATTTTTCTAGCTATCCATGCCTTTGTGCATGTATTCAGTATCTCATTTCAGATAGGGTCATAAGATCATCATCATCTTTATCAATGCGTGAAATGTGTTTTGGATTTTGATATCAGTTGTTCCATCTTTATTCTTTGTCAAAATTATGCACTTATATCATGTTAATGAACCAATGCAACGTGAACATAAAACAACCTGCGCATTTTCAAACAAAGGATAGGATATTTTAGGATATTTATGGATAAACACGAAGTTAGCATGTATAGATTGATATCTCCAGATTGAAATGTTGTCTGCTATAATTAACAGCTGTTATGTTACAGATATACTATATTGGTGTACAGTCAATTTTAATTAAATATCATATAATCTATGATCAACTTCTATCGAGCTTTTTTTTTAAAATTTTTACGAGTCATAAATACTATTCAAGGCATATTAATTTAAAGAGAAGAAATCAAGTTTTGAAGGATCGTTTTTTTTTTTTTTCAAATCTGGTGCTAGATTATTTTTTTATCAAATAAATGAATAATTATATATATTTATAAAGATACAAAATTATATAAATATTTTGTATATCACTTTATCCTTAATTTTGATATAAATAATTTATTACAGTAATTTTTATTCTTCATGCCGAATGACTGTTGTTAGAATTATGATACCCTTATCGATGCTTTCCTTTATCCTCAAATGCTCGTATTCGAGGTATTCTCTTCTTTTACTTTATCGTCATGTCTAGATCTAATTAGCTAATAGGAAAACGACAATTGAATTTTACTTATATATGTTATATCATACCGAACCATACAAATTAAATTATGTTGAATCACATAGGTTGGATTATACATAACCACATGGACTATTTCATACTTAGTCACATGACTTAAGTTATATTTAACTATATAAGTTGGTTTGGTCAATCAATTTATGTTAAATCCTTAATTTAACTCATCTTATTAAATTATATTATAATGTTTTAAAAATATTTTAAAATAATAATTAACCTTAAATCCATTCTTTTTTCAAGAATTAACTAATTTAGATTCATAATTTTGAATTTAAAACTAATTAAATTATACAAATTCATACATAATTTTTTAAAACATAAATATGTCTAATTAAATAAATTATTATTAAATTAACTAATTATTTTAACATCATTTCAATCATCATTATTTATTAATCATAATATTTTAAAATTAAAATATTATTTTGCATCATATTAATTAAAAAAATTTACTATTAAATATTTTAAAATATAAATAAAAATGATAATAAAGAAAATAGAGAACCCTACTCGTCCTTACAATCCTATCATCAAAAAATTTTTTTCTTAATCCTCCATCCAACTTCTAAAGGAACGAGGGAGGAGGAGTAGAAGACGAACTCTTCACGATATATAAATATTATTTTTATTTTACTTTCATACAAAAATGGATTGTAATATTAATTTTACATTGTTCTCACAAAAAAATAAAATTTAAAATATTTGATTTCTAAGAATCATATCACTCGTTACGAAATAAATTAATTAATAATTTAATAAATTGATAAAATTCTTAATTTATTCACATAATAAAAAATAATTTTAATTAATTTAAAGTATACTAAATAAATAAATTAAATATAATAAATATATGTTTATAATAATTAATGTATATTAAGAAAAAAATCTATGATTACAAAAATCTTGAAGTTTCAGAACACCTAACATTTATAAAAGTGAAGAGTTGAGCTGAAGCATTACGAGAAAATTTAAAATAGTTACTGGTTTAAGTAAAAGGTATTTGTAATTAAGTAATTTAACTTTTAATCCACGACGACAAGTCGAATCACTACATGATAGAAGTCGCTAGAAACCCACAGTTATTAAAATAAGTTGCTATAAGAAACAAAATTAGACACAAAGTAACTTCAATTTATCGAAAAGAAAAATAAAAATGAGAAGTCAAGAGGTTATCTTTTTCCCTTCGACATCAACTCCATATGTGTTAGGGAACTCCAAGATATCTTTGTCTAAGAAAAACATCATTGCTATCGACCAGCAACAATGGCATACTTCTCATCCTGTTCGAAAGCACAAGTCACATATATATATATATATATATATATATATATATATATACATGTATATATATATATATATACATGTATATATATATATATATACATGTATATATATATATACATGTATATATATATATACATGTATATATATATATATACATGTATATATATATATATATACATGTATATATATATACATGTATATACATGTATTATTCCCCAAGTTTGAGATTTTGGAAATAGAATGCAAAGGGCTTATCTAAAGGTCTATTGAGGTGTGAGATTCTTATAATGTGACAATCTGGATTAGCATTGATTATAAACCAACTTTGTTTTGTCTTACTAAATGTTTGCTCTAATTATTTTCTGATTTTGTTTGGCATAGTATTGTTGGTTTGTATGTGAACTGCAGGTTTTAGAAATTCTTTTTAGCAGTCCAACCGAGATGATTTTGGATCTTAGGAACTTTTGGATTCTGTGCAAATTGATTCCGAATGGGTATTTGGATTCTGTCCAAATTAATTCCGGATGAGTTATTGGTTGTTGGGTGAGTGTGAAAGAGCCATGTTTCAGATCAAGTTATGCAGTATATCACCAAAGATCACAAAACGTTAGATGGAGTAGTATTTGCTCTAATGATTTTAGTAGTTGAAAAAAATTTAAACACCAAAGTGTTGCTTCTATAATTTGTTTTAAGTGAGTTTTCACGGATTTATGGATTTGGATGTCTTTAAGGAGGTGTTATCTTGTCAGTTGAGCTTCTTTGCAAACTTATTTGTGTGCTAATTGGAAGATTCCATTTCTGTTTCTTTTATGTATTGTGATATTTGCATGCAAAGGCCTCAATGGAATTTGCAAGACCAGTTGCTGTGTTGATCAGGATTACCATTGCTTTGGTACTCACCCATTTGTTTTGCATGTAAGAAGGTGTCACTTTGCTTGCAGGTTGAATGGACTTCAGAGAATCAAAATTTGAGTATGCTATCCTGAAATGTCTTCAGCCTCATTGGAATTGTTGAGTATGCTATCCTGAAATGTCTTCAGCCTCATTGGAATTGTTGCTCAGGCATTTCCTGCACAAACAAACTCTAACATGCAAACTAATTTATATGCCTAAACATTTTAAAATTGACAACAAAATGTGTATTTCAAATTTCTGCAATTGTCTTTACATTTTGTTGTAGACTTAATGATCATTACATCACAAGGTTTTATGTCCTGCATTTAGTGCAGAAATGACTACTTATGATTGTGCACACTATCCTGACCCATTCTCAGCTACTCTTGTTTCTGCGTCTCCATGCAATTGTGCATATTTTTAATATCACAGTTCAGATAAGATCATAAGAATTTCGATCATCGTTCTCAATATGTAAAACGTTTTCTGAATCTTGATATTAGCTGTTCCATCTTTTGCAGCGAATTTTGTGTAGCTGTGAATGAGTTCTTGATCTTACAACTTTCAGGTGCATCAAGAATATTGGAAGGTATGCAAAAATTGCTTTTCTAATTACATTCTTGATCCTGCCAAGCTTGTTAGTAGTGTGACAGAGTTTGCTATGAATTTTGTCTCTTGCAACAATCATTGGAAGTGATTCTTGAATGCTTGTTCATAGTTTTTGTTTTATTTTTTAGTGTGTTAGTTTATTTAATCTGTTCCGAGGTCAGTATGACAAGGTTTCAAAATCATTTGGTTATTATCTTAATTCTCAATGGGCAAATCGAGACCCATAATCGGCTTAAATTGGGCTTTCCCATTGAGTAGGATTGCTCAATATTTTCTTACTTTTGTTTGTAAGGCCCAATTGAACTCATTACGACCTGTAAGCAGCCCGTTTCTTGTGCGTACGCTCAACTCTATATCTTACTTTCTTTAAATGTTTGTTATAGATTGCTCCTCAGGCAATCAGGTAAGTGTGATTTCTGTGAATTCTTCATCAAGTCTGCTGATTTTTCTTCTTTCTTCCAATTGTAAGTCATCTGTTTTCATTACACAACTATGTGTTAGCATAATATAGATTCTTCATCATGTTTGTTGCTTTTTCTTCTTTCTTCCAATTGTAAGTTATCTGTTTTCATTACACAACTATGTGTAAGCATAATATAGATTGGAAGTTAAATATTTCTCGCAATGATTGTAAGAATTCTTCAATGTCATGGAGAGTATTCAAGCTGAAGTTTTTGCGGAATCGTTTAATTATTGATTGTTATTAGCAATAAGTAAGAAGGACATTGCAATAGCATTCTTAGCTTTAATTTTGATTTGCTAATTACCTTACTTTTCACTAAAGCATGATTGTGCCCTGTAAGATTTTTAATCGAAAGTTAAATGTTTCTCTCCCTTAGATTGGTGGTTTTTTAGGTGTTACTGTTATGTGTAGCAATATTATGCGATGGAAGGTAAACTTGTGCATTTTAATATTGTCTCACATCTTTGCAATGATTATAATCATTTTCAAGTTTCTGGCGGTGAATCCAACCTCATATTCTGATGAATGATTTCACTCCTTTTCTATAAAGTATGCAGCAGGTAATGAGAATATTAAAATAACATTCTATAGATGATGATGTAAAATGATGAGAATTTTGCCAATTATTTAATTTGATTTGTTATATTGCCTGCTACTTTCCTGTTGTTTAGACTGGAGTTCTTAGCCTATGTTCTTCCAAGCATATTTGTCTTGAGCTAAGTGTAGCACAATGATAATATCTATATTAAGATAAAGTGGATGAGGCAAATGTGAATTTTGTTGGTGGATATTTCATGATAGTCTAATCATAAGTGAGAGAAGATTGAATGAAAGAAATAGATTAAGTGAAACAACAAGGATTTGAGCCTATGAGAGATAAAAGGAATTGGTAAATAAGTCCCTCTCATGGATTGATTGAGTCATATGGAATTTATTTTGTGTCAAGTCCTCATCATTATGCAAACTTTTTTTTTTTTTTGTCATCAATGATGATTGTGGTTAACTATTTAACCTTATGTGTAAAAGAATATATATATATATATATATATATATATATATATATATATGTAAGAAGTAAAAGTATGAGCATTTATCTCTATATTCCTATCTCCAAGATCAATTGGATTGTTGGATTAATAATAATATAGGCAAAAAGAAAAGAAAAATCTTATTATGCCTTGCAAAGTATCTGTCTACTTCCACATCTGCCGCTCAAAAAATATAATACTTATATATATCTCTAAACGGCAAAGTATCTGTCGACCTGCAAAGTAGCTGTGCATGATTTGTGGAACTGACAACTTTCAAGTGCTTCAAGAATATTGGAAGGTATGCCAAAACTGCTTTTCTAATTACATTCTTGATCCTGCCAAGTTTGTTAGTAGTGCTACAGAGTTTGCTGTGAGGTCCGTATGACAAAGTTTATTTGTTTTATTTTTAGTGTGTTGGTTTATTTAATCTGTTGTGAGGTCAGTATGACAAAGTTTCAATTGGTTTTATCTCAATTCTCGGGCATATCGAGACTCATAATGGGCCTAAATTGGGCTTTCACATTGAGTAGGCTTGCTCAATATTTGCGCCCAATCGAACCCATTACGGACCCCTAAGCAGCCCATTTTTGTGCGTACACTCAACCCTATATCTTACTTTCTTAAATTGTTGCAAAGTATCTGTCTACTTCCACATCTGCCGCTCAAAAAATATAATACTTATATATATCTCTAAACGGCAAAGTATCTGTCGACCTGCAAAGTAGCTGTGCATGATTTGTGGAACTGACAACTTTCAAGTGCTTCAAGAATATTGGAAGGTATGCCAAAACTGCTTTTCTAATTACATTCTTGATCCTGCCAAGTTTGTTAGTAGTGCTACAGAGTTTGCTGTGAGGTCCGTATGACAAAGTTTATTTGTTTTATTTTTTAGTGTGTTGGTTTATTTAATCTGTTGTGAGGTCAGTATGACAAAGTTTCAACATTTGTTTTTATCTCAATTCTCGGGGGCATATCGAGACTCATAATGGGCCTAAATTGGGCTTTCACATTGAGTAGGCTTGCTCAATATTTGCGCCCAATCGAACCCATTACGGACCCCTAAGCAGCCCATTTTTGTGCGTACACTCAACCCTATATCTTACTTTCTTAAATTGTTATAGATTGCTCCCCAGGAAATCAGGTAAGTTTGATTTCTGTGAAATCTTCATAAAGTCTGCTCCATTTTCTTCTTTCTTCCAATTGTAAGCTATGTATTTGTTATCATCACACAACTGTGCGAGCATAATATAGATTGGAAGTTAAACATATCTTCCAATGGTTGTAAGAATTCTTCAATATCATGGAGAGTATTCAAGCTGAAGTTTTTGCATAATCGTTTAACTATTGATTGTTATTAGCATAAAGTAATCACATTGCAATAGCATTCTCAGCTTAAATTTTGATTTGCTAATTACCTTTCACTAAAGCATGATTGTGCCCTGTGATATTTTTAATCAAAAGCTAATTGTTTCTCTCCCTTAGATTGGTAGTTTTTGAGGTGTTACTGTTATGTGTAGCAATATTATGCAATGGAAGGTAAACTTGTGCATTTTAATATTGTCTCACATCTTTGCAATGATCATAAGCATTTTTCAAGTTTCTGATGGTGAATCCAACCTCATGTTCTGATGATTCATTTCACTCCTTTTCTATAAAGAATGCAGCAGGTACTGAGAACACCAAAATAACATTCTATAGATGATGATGTAAAATGATGAGAATTTTGCCCTTGTTTTCCCCCTCTCCCTCTTTTCTCTCGTGCACGCAAGGTGCTCGCTGAATTGCTTGTAAAGCTTCCTCTTTCCGCGAGACGTCGGGACTTGTCCGTCGCTCGTTCTCTCGAACTAATCAACTTTCTCTTTTACAGGTCCTTCGGGACCTGCAAGAGGTTGCAAGTGGGCTGATCTATGCGGAGCAATATCGCAAGGGCGAAGCACGACTTAGGCAACGTAAGCTAAGTTCGCGTTTTGGCCGCAAGGGTGCCTCACGCCTTAGGCAATTCCAGCTAAGGTCGTGACATTGTGGTATCAGAGCGGGCAAGCACTTCGAGCGAGCAGCGAAGGAACTTCGTAACTTCGCCATGGCAAAGCATCGTGGCGAATCAAGCAAGACGGGGCAAGCCGGACCCTTGCCCCAAGCAGCCGCAGGTGGGCTGTATGTGCACACTCGCTCTCATGCTGTTGGAGCCGCTCAAGAGGAGTGCGACAGCGAACGTGATGAGCGAGAAGTTGGCTACTCTCCGCGAGCGGAGGAAGCGCAATCTGAAGCGCTAACTGGGAAAAAGAGTCACAATGAGAGACTCACAACGGCGGAAACCCGCCTGGATGTTCTTGAAGCGAGCGTGGAGGAACTCTACCACGGCCAACAAAGGCTTGTCGGGATAGAGAGCTCGCAAGAGGAAGTGGAGTCTAGGATCGATAAGGTCGAGGCCCTAGTCGACCGACTATCGGATGACACCAAAGACTCCGTGCAGCATCTGCAGGAAGTGGTGGCGGAACTCACTTCAAGGGTGGCTATGCTCACTAGAGCACTAAATGCGGGAGGAAGCAACACCCGCGTTGCACCACCACAAAACTTGAGGGCACCCGAGCCTCATGGTTATGGAGGGGCCAGAGATGCCAAAGAGCTCGAGAATTTTCTATTCGACATGGAACAATACTTTCGAGCTACGAGGCCCGATTCTGAAGACACCAAAGTTTCTATAGTAACAATGTATCTGAACGGAGATGCGAAACTTTGGTGGTGAACCCGTTGGGAGGAGATCCAACAAGGTCGGTGTCGAGTTGACACATGGGAGGACTTGAAGCGGGAGTTGAGAACTCAGTTCCTACTAGAGAACACAGAGTTCGTCGCAAGGAGGAAGTTGAGACAACTCTGTCAGAGTACTTCTATCCGAGACTATGTCAAACAATTTTCTGCACTCATGCTGGACATACAAGACATGTCCGAGAAGGACAAGCTGTTCAGCTTCCTCGATGGTCTAAAGCCGTGGGCTCAACAAGAACTAAATCGAAGGAATGTCACCGATGTAGTCGGGGCAATCGCCACTGCAGAAAGGCTCACTGACTTTGTTTCCTCCGAAGACCCGGGAAGAAGGAAACAATCTTCAAACAATCGCCCTCCAAAACATTTTCGAGGGAAGGAGCTCGGGGGCGACCAAAAGAAGAGGAGTTCCCACAAAGGGCCAAACCCAAAAGGCAAGGCCTCAAAACCTGGAGGATGCTTCTTGTGCGGAGGGCCGCACATGGTGAGGGAGTGCCCACAAAAACAGGCACTTAATGCTTTAACAGCTTCCATCCACCCCCCCCCCCCCCCCCCCGATCGGACAGGGCAAAGCTGTCGCTCTTAGTTTGAGCAGTTCTGAATCCAGCAGCGACGATGAGGAGTCGCAAGGACCCCGGATGGGGGCAATGCGTTTGTTAAATGCCATGCGGGGTTAAGTGGGGGAGAACACGAAGACAAAGCTACAAAAAGCAGGAATTGGTGAGCTGATGTACGTGGACATCAAGCTAAATGGCCAAACGACCCGTGCTATGGTGGACACGGGTGCCACCCACAACTTTATTGCCGATTCAGAAGCAAAGCAACTTGGGTTGATCTTGGAGAAGAGCCCAAGTTGAATGAAGGCGGTGAACTCGGAGGCCAGGCGAATCTCCGGGTTGGCGAAGGGAGTTCCCATCAAGATCGGAACATGGAGCGGGAACACCAACATGATGGCAGTGCCACTGGACGACTTCCAAGTGATTCTTGGAATGGAGTTCATGCACGCAGCGAAGTTGGTGCCAATGCCGTTCCTAAACTCCTTGTGTATGATGGGGGGTGACGATCCCTGCGTGGTTCCCGTCTCTCGGAAAGGAACCAACGAACCCCAACACATATCGGCTTTGCAACTGAAGAAAGGGGTGCGGAAAGGTGAACTAACATTTGTGGCTGCTATGAAGCTAGAGCCACTCGACGAGAAGGCCATTCAAGAACCTGTTGTGGTGGCGAACGTTCTGAAGGAGTTCAATGATGTTATGCCACCCGAGTTGCCGAAGACTCTTCCACCACGCAGAGGCGTAGATCATAGCATCGAGCTGGAGCCAGGAGTGAAGCCTCTAGCGAGACCACCCTATCGAATGCCCCCACCAGAGTTAGCTGAACTCAGGAAGCAGTTAGGCGAACTGCTAAGTGGTGGTCTCATCCGCAGCTCCAAAGCACCATTCGGAGCTCCAGTCCTCTTCCAGAAGAAACAAGATGGGAGTATCCGACTATGCGTTGATTACCGAGCCCTAAACAAAGTGACAGTGAAGAACAAGTATCCCATCCCGCTCATCGCGGACTTGTTTGACCAGTTGGGCAAAGCCAAATATTTCTCAAAACTCAACCTTCGGTCGGGGTATTGGCAGGTGCGCATTGCTGAAGGCGACGAAGCGAAGACTACCTGTGTGACCAGGTATGGAGCGTTTGAGTTCTTGGTGATGCCTTTCGGCTTAACCAACGCTCCGGCCACAT
The DNA here is from genome assembly GCA_004837865.1 of Musa balbisiana. NCBI lineage: Eukaryota > Viridiplantae > Streptophyta > Magnoliopsida > Zingiberales > Musaceae > Musa > Musa balbisiana. Next base: position 5,224,448 of record CM017197.1, on the reverse strand, counting down.
TCTGCACTCTCATGAACTAGCTATTCAAGGAGTATTTGGATAAGTTCGTGGTCGTCTACTTAGATGATATCGTCGTCTACAGTCAAACGCTCGAGGAGCATGTCCAGCACATTCGGACAATTTTCAAGGTTCTTAGGGAGAATACTTTGTTCGTGAAAAGGGAGAAATGCTACTTTGCCCAAACAGAGATCTTGTTCTTGGGGCATCGAATCGGTGATGGCTCAATTCGCATGGATAAATCAAAAGTGCAAGCGGTTGCGGAATGGCGGACTCCAAAGAAGGTACCAGAGTTGAGATCCTTCCTTGGTTTCGTCAACTACTATCGACGCTTCATAGCGGGGTACTCGAAGCGTGCAACTCCACTGACGGAGTTGCTGAAGAAGGAGCAGCCTTGGAAGTGATCTGACAAATGTGAAGAAGCATTCCAAGATCTGAAGGCTGCCGTTATGGAAGAACCAGTACTCAAATTGCCAAACTATGGAGAGCCTTTTGAAGTCCATACAGATGCTTCGGACTTCGCTATTGGGGGAGTACTCATGCAAGAGGGTCATCCGGTGGCCTACGAGAGCCGCAAGCTCAACGAGACCAAGCGGCGGTATCCAGTGCACGAGAAGGAGATGACAGCGGTGATCCACTGTCTGCGAGTTTGGCGACACTACCTCCTCGGATCGCGATTTGTGCTGAGGACAGACAACATCGCTCTGAGCTATTTCCAAACACAAAAGAAACTTTCCCCAAAGCAAGCACGGTGGCAAGACTTTTTGGCTGAATTCAATATGGCAATGGAGTATAAGCCTGGGAGGGCAAATGTCGTGGCTGATGCATTGAGTCGGAAGGTGGAGCGCGTGAATGCCATACAGTTGGAGGGCGGAGGCCAAGCAAGTCAGTTGCACTCCAACTTCCTTTCCAGGATCAGGGATGGACTGTGTAGTGACCCCCAGGCAGTCATCCTGATGCAGCTCATCAAAGAAGGCAAGACACGACGATTTTGGGTCCAGGAGGGACTCGTTTACACAAAAGGGAATAGGGTTTATGTTCCCCGAGTGGACAATTTAAGGCATGAACTCTTAAGAGAGTGTCACGATTCCCTTTGGGCTGGACACCCAGGTATTCACCGAACATTAGCTCTCGTGGAGAGGGCCTTCTACTGGCCGAAGATGGGGATTGACGTGGAGGAATATGTTCGAACGTGCCTCACTTGCCAACAAGACAAGGCGGAACAACGGAAGCCGGTGGGACTTTTGGAGCCGTTGCCCGTACTAGAGAGGCCGTGGGAGAGCATTTCCTTGGACTTCATATCGAGCTTGCCACTTGTAGGGAGACTCGGATCGATACTCGTGGTAGTCGATCGGTTTTCAAAGTATGCAACTTTCATTGCTGCTCCCCTACACTGTTCAGCAAAGGAGGCGACCAAACTGATGATGAGGGATGTGGTGAAGTATTGGGGAGTCCCGCACAACATCATTAGTGATCGAGATGCTCGGTTCTTGGGACGATTCTGGACCGAGCTGTTCAAGTTGTTGGGGTCAAAGTTATACTTCTCCACAAGCCTCCACCCCCAAATGGACGGCCAGACTGAGAGGATAAACTCGCTCTTGGAGCAATATCTTCGGCACTACGTGAGTGCCAACCAACGAGATTAGGTGAAGTTGTTGGACATTGCCCAATTCTCCTACAACTTGCAGCGGAGCTCTGCGTCCAACAAGAGCCCCTTCGAGATTATTACCGGACAACAACCGTCAACTCCTCACACCATGGCCATTGGATATACTGGGAGTAGCCCGTCAGCTTACCATTTCGCAAAGGAGTGGCACTGAAATGCAGATATTGCGTGGGCTTACTTGGAGAAGGCGGCAAGAAGAATGAAGAAGTGGGCAGACTTGGGAAGGCGACCACAAGTGTTCAAGGTCGGCGATTTGGTGTTGGTAAAGCTTCAACCAGCATCACTCCAATTCTTCAGAAACAAAATCCACAAAGGATTGGTGCGTAAATATGAAGGGCCCTTCCCAATTATCAGCAGGGTAGGCAATGTCTCCTACAAGTTGCAGCTGCCGGCGTGGTTCAAAATTCACAATGTTCTTCACGCCAGCAACCTAAAAGCCTACCACTCGGATCCGCAAGATGCTTCCCGAAGTATTCCAACTCGGCTACCTCCCACCACTGCCTCCTACGAGAAGCGAGTTGAAACCATCCTGGCGGACCGTAAGATAAAGCTACCAAATGGAGCTGAACAGACAGAGTATTTGGTGAAGTGGCGAAAGCTTCCCCGAACCGAAGCCAGCTGGGAGCCAGAAGACGCCCTACGACATGAAGAGGCAATCATCAACAACTATCAACAAGCGTCGACGAGGGCGTCGACAGTTTAAGTGGGGGAGAATGTCACGAACGGTCGTCGCGCACCCGCAACAACTTCGTTCAACGAACCGTTCGTCGCTCACACCTACATGTACAGCTACTTGGCAGCATGTTTTGTCTTGGTTTTGGGTCATTTTGCTTGTAAAAATGTAAGTTCGAACACGCTGCAGCGTTACAAAGCGATCGCTCACCGAACCGAGCAAAACAGCCCCAAAACAGCTCCGTTTTCGTGTGCCGCGGGCTGATTTCTGGAATCTGGCTCCGCTCACCAAAACGTCAGCCATCTCAGCCCCTAAAAACCCCCCGGGTGGCACAAGGCTGGATGGGGCTTCGGTTATATGTCGGGCGTTGAACAACCTTTCGCAAGTTCACACGTTACCTTGACGGGAACTTGTTGTCGCGCTCGGCACCCGGTGAGCAGCTGTTTGTGGGCTTGCAGCTGTTCGTTCAACCTTCTAAAGCCCTTGTTTTCCCCCTCTCCCTCTTTTCTCTCGTGCACGCAAGGTGCTCGCTGAATTGCTTGTAAAGCTTCCCCTTTCCGCGAGACATCGGGACTTGTCCGTCGCTCGTTCTCTCGAACTAATCAACTTTCTCTTTTACAGGTCCTTCAGGACCTGCAAGAGGTTGCAAGTGGGCTGATCTTTGCGGAGCAATATCGCAAGGGCGAAGCGCGACTTAGGCAACGTAAGCTAAGTTCGCGTTTTGGCCGCAAGGGTGCCTCACGCCTTAGGCAATTCCAACTAAGGTCGTGACAGATCGATAGATAATTAAAATTTTTGGATGGAGGAATCATCATTTTCATTTTATACGGATTATTTTCATATCGAGATAAAAATAACATATTAAAATATTAAATATTAAAATAACATATTAAATATCATATTAAATCATATTAAAATATTAAAATAACATATTAAATATCATATTAAAATATTAAAATAACATATTAAATATCATATTAAAATATTAAAATATTAAAATAACATATTAAATATCATATTAAAATATTAAAATATTAAAATATTAAAATATTAAAATATTAAAATATTAAAATATTAAAATATTAAAATATTAAAATAACATATTAAATATCATATTAAAATATTAAAATATTAAAATATTAAAATATTAAAATAACATATTAAATATCATATTAAAATATTAAAATATTAAAATATTAAAATAACATATTAAATATCATATTAAAATATTAAAATAACATATTAAATATCATATTAAAATATTAAAATAACATATTAAATATCATATTAAAATATTAAAATAACATATTAAATATCATATTAAAATATTAAAATATTAAAATATTAAAATATTAAAATAACATATTAAATATCATATTAAAATATTAAAATATTAAAATAACATATTAAATATCATATTAAAATATTAAAATATTAAAATAACATATTAAATATCATATTAAAATATTAAAATATTAAAATAACATATTAAAATATTAAAATAACATATTAAATATCATATTAAAATATTAAAATATTAAAATATTAAAATAACATATTAAATATCATATTAAAATATTAAAATATTAAAATATTAAAATATTAAAATATTAAAATATTAAAATATTAAAATATTAAAATATTAAAATATTAAAATAACATATTAAATATCATATTAAAATATTAAAATATTAAAATAACATATTAAATATCATATTAAAATATTAAAATAACATATTAAATATCATATTAAAATATTAAAATATTAAAATATTAAAATATTAAAATATTAAAATATTAAAATAACATATTAAATATCATATTAAAATATTAAAATAACATATTAAATATCATATTAAAATATTAAAATAACATATTAAATATCATATTAAAATATTAAAATATTAAAACTCAAAATTTAAATATTGGAGGAATATAATAAAATTTTAGAAATTACTATAGCATGAATAATTATAAAATAATTTAATCAAAAAATAAAATTTAAGAACTTGAATGAATAGAAGAAAATATTAGAAACTATATATAGTATGAATAATTATAATATGTTTTAATCAAAAAATAAATTTTAAACACTTAAAGATATAAAAATATTTATTTATTTTTAAAATATAGGAGCATCTACCCCTCTTATTCAGATTTGACTAGTGAAAAACGATATTCATATTTGACCTAATGAAAAATGAAAGAAATGAATCACCCTAAGAAGACGTAAGCCTTCCAAGGTAACAATTTTTAAATATTTATATTTATTTAATTAATGATAAAAATAATATCACTTAACTTAAAATATTGAATATTTAATTTATAAATTTTATTCATAGAAAAAGAAAGTAAATAATTATCCTTCAGCCGAAATATTTGAGTACAGATGAAACGGTCAAATTAGTATCTTAAGGTCATTTTATCCATATTTTTTATATAGATAATTTATTCCTATAAATTTTGTATTTCTTGTGCATAGCGAAATAAACACACTACGTATAAGGAGGGTCGCAGTGATTAGGGTGCCGCTGCGGCTGCGACGCTCCGCTCCGTACGCCGCCGCAATAGCCTTCCGCCCTTGTTCGAAACCTGCTGCCTTCGAGATCTCCTCTTCTTCTCCTCCTCTGCCGACTCTGCTGCCGCCGTAGGCGGCACCATATCTCCAGATCCCCACTTCATGGTGGAATACCTCGTGAACTCCTGCGGGTTCTCCCCCTCCATGGCAGCCAAGTTCTCTAAACCACTTGCGCACCTCCGATCCACCGAGAAACCCGAAGCCGTCCTTAACTTCATGAGATCTCAGGGCTTCGATGGCGTTGGTATCAGGAAGTTGATATCTTGGAATCCCAAATACCTGTGCTTCAACGTAGAGACGAACTTCGCCCCGAAGTTTCACTTCTTACGCGATTTGGCCCTATTGGAGTCAGACATCGTCGATGCCATCGCGAGGAACCATGACATCCTCGGCCTCAACGTTCACCGTTCCTTAGTTCCCAGATTGGAGATGTGGGAAAGTCTCATGGGATCGAGAGAGCTCGTTCTCAAGCATCTCAAGAAGACAAGATGGTTTTTCTGCTCCAGTGTCGAGAAGAAATTGCATCCTAACCTAAAGTTCTCGAGGGATGAGTGCGGCATTCCTGAAGAAAGGGTCTCTCTCATCTTGAGAAGTTATCCACAATTAATCTAGCTGAAACCAGAGTCACTCCGAGCTTTGGTGGTGACAGCCGATGAGCTGGGGACGCCACGGCTATCTCGGATGTTCGTGCGGACACTTGATGTTCTCCACAAGTTAAGCAAAGAAATGTTCGAGGCCAAGGTCGAGCTCATGAGGAGCTTCGGGTGGTCGGACTCGGAGTTTTCTTCTGCAGCCAGGAAAGCACCCACCTTCTTAGGCATGTCCCTCGATATGATGCGCAGAAAAATGGAATTTTTTATCAATGTAGTCGGGTACACCCCTTCCTTCGTCGCCTCCCAACCAATTTTCTTGCTATATAGTCCGCAGAAGAGGGTTATTCCTCGGTTTCGTGTGACGGAAATGTTGAAATTGAAAGGATTGTGGACTGGACAATACAAGTTTACATCGATTCTCGTATTCTCAGATACCAAATTCATGGAGAAGTTTGTTCTCCCTCACAAAGAAAATGTTCCTGAGCTGCTTGATATTTTGAGAGTTGCTGGCACCTGTAAAGGAAATGATACCTTGCATTTGGCATCGGAGGATGAGGAAGGGCTTAATTTATTATCTAATTTGTGACAACGAAGGTAGATTATTCCCCTAATTTGAGATTTTGGAAATTTTATGCAAAGAACTTATCTAAAGGTGTTTTGAGGTGTGGGATATTTCTTTTATGACAAGCTAGATTAGCATTGATTATAAATCAAATTTGTTCTGTCTTACTGATTGTTAGCTTAAACTATTTTCTGATTGTCTTTGGCATAGGATTCTTGGTTTGTACGTAAACTACATGTTTTAAAAATTCTACTTAACAGTCCAACTGAGATGACCTTCGGATCTAACGTAGGGACTTTTGGATTTTGTCCAAATTAATTCCAATTCCCGATGGGTTTTTGGTTGTTGGGTAAGTCTCAAAGATTCATATTTCAGATCAAGTTATGCAGTATATACAAAATATCACCAAAGATCACAAGAAGTTGCTGAGTGGTAGTTGCTCTAACGATTTGAGTGGCTGAAAAGAAACTTAAAAACTCCAAAAAGTTGTTTCTGTAATTTGTTTTTAAATGAGTCATCACCCGATTTATGGATTTGGATATATCTAAGAATGTGTTCTCTTGTCAGTGGAGACTTCTTTGCAAAATTATTTATTTGTGTGCTAATTGGAATATTTAAATTTGATTTATGCTTTGTAATATTAGTATGCAGTGGCTTCAATGGAATTTGTAAGATCAGTTGCATTGGGTTGATCAGGAGTCACCAACTTTATTATCAACTTTGCTTGCAGGTTGTATGGACTTTTCTCTGAGCATCAAAACTTGAGTATGCTCTCCTGAAATGTCTTCAGCCTCCTTTGGAATTGCTAAAGCTTTTCCTGCATCAACAAACTCTTACATGCCTCCTTAGGCTTCTGCTCATCCGCCCTTTGTGATTCGAGCAGCCGATCTCTTCATTCTTGGAGTTCATTGTTGGATTCGGTGGATGCAACGTCTCATCCACCCTTTGTATCATGGCTGAAGCTTCTGCTCTACCTGAAAGCCTTCAGAAGGCTAAGAGAATTGTGATGATTTGCTGTTTCCTTAAGAATATTTTGGATGACATCTTATCTCTCTGTTCAAGTCTTTATGTTGTCGATGTGGTCTATGTTTCCCGGCGTCATGAATGACGTCGCTCATCGGCTAGTCAATTTTGGGGGAACTGTAAATTCTCTTCTGTTTTTTTTTCCTCTTCTAATGATAGATAAGTGTTGCTTAATCCACTTTAACCTTTAATGAAATTTTGTCCTTTTTTTTCAGTAAAAAAAAAACTCTTAGCATGCATGCTCAAAAGGTTTTAAAGTGACAATTAAATGTGTATTTCCAGATTCTGTAATTGCCTTAGCTGTCGTTGTAGAGTTTATGATCATTTACATCACAAGTACTTCAAATTTATTCCCACTGTCTTGCCCCATTCTCAACCAGTTTTTTTTAGCCTATCCATGCCTTTGTGCATGTCTTTAGTATGACATTTCAGATAGGATCATAAGATTATCAATCATCTTTATTAATGCGTGATATGCGTTTTATATTTTGATATCAGTTGTTTCGTCTTTGCATAGATTCTGTGCACAAGTTGTATAACTGATAGAACTTGCAAGTTCATCAATAATATTGGGAAGATACTTTTTTTTCTTTATGACTGAATAATAACGTCCTAAATCTTAATGTCAACACACACGTATGTCTCAATTTTGAGAAGACAAGACATTAACGAAATGAATATATGGAAGGAAGTGAGAAAAGTAGAATTCATGAATTTAAATAAGACAAGTTATCCAAGCAAAATCGTGCATTTATGTCATATTAATGAACCAATGCAATGTGAACATAAATC